>MJUU01006655.1:272076-365399 GCA_002080025.1 Modiolus philippinarum | reverse complement strand
TAATTTTATTTATTTTACGAAAGGATATGGGGTACGGTTTGTTTACGGTCCTGCATCCCCGAGTGAAAAGAAATATGGACATAGCATCGTTCGACATCTGTCAATGAATTCCACTCAAACCGGTGCTAGGGACTGTTTTGAACTTACTACTGTTCAAGAGGAAACATCTGTGAAGTTTTATTTTCGCATTGGGCTTATTTCCCGAAAATTCTACCTCGCATAAATCTCTTTTTTACAAATATTTTAAAACAAAAGTGAGAATCGCGAAAAAAAAACCTCGAGGATTAAAATCTCGAGATTTAAACTACGCAACAGTATGTGATTTTGTTGAAGGCCTCATTGCCTTGCTCGGTTTGACCATGTATTTGTATTGTGTTTGACTCAGAGACCCTGGTTTTGTTAATTCATCATACTTAGAAATTTTTAACCGAATTTTAATGTATAACCTTCATTCGTAATGTCTGATTGATTAAAACTGTTTGAATATTCGCATTCAACATATCTGATTCAACAATTCAAATCAACGTTCCAGTTCAATAAAGTGAACGGTAAAAGAAAGACAACTGTGTAATAAAAAACATCCACATTGGGACTCCTATGTCATTATCTTACGAGCAATCCCTCGATGAATTTCAAGATCTACGAATGTTGGAAATGAACATACAAATAAACTCTTCAAACATATTTTTCGGATAAACAAGGTGATATAACATTCAATATACCGTAAATGGATTTATTTTTATGTTTGTTTACGATCCAGCATGGAAAGGATAAAAAGACAAGGATGCAGCGTTCCTCGTCAACTAGCGATGTATAACACTCAAACCTGTCCTAGGGACCTTCTTGAACTTATTGCAGGGTATGAGGAAAGCTAATTCTTAAATTCCTCATGACGACTTCAAGTAAAAGCTTGGCTTATACATGTACTCTATATCTTTTTATTGGTGAATTATTTCAAAATGTTACCGAAGCATATTCGAGAAAGCCATATCATATTTGTTTTTGGTCGTTTTAACCTGGATATTGGATGTTGTCTCCTTGACATTTACCCCATTTCCTTTCTTTTTCATATACATAACTTGTAGTTTCAATATCATTACATAAATCAATTGCATTTTGGGGAAACATTTTGTGGACAAATAAGCAAAAACGACAAAACTACAAATAATGTTAAAATTTTTCTTAGGAAGAAATGTTGAGTAAGCATGCACTTACTTTGATTCGTTTTGGGACAACATTTTATAAATTTACTTCTATGTATTTAATCAGAATGTACATTTTTTCAGAGACTTTTTATTGATACTAATCCAGACAATATCGAAATTGATTCCAAGACAGGCGATCTCTGGATAGGCTGTCACCCACGACTGAAACCACTGTCCGAGTATCACTTTAAGTACATGGGAAAATCTATATCGCCCTCTCAGGCAAGTATACAATTACTAGTCACATTTCAGTATCTCTCCCATGCACGTATGCAATAATTAGTTACTAAATCTCAAAAACTTGGAAAATGTAGAAAAACACCAGCGTCACTACAAATGTAAATGCAAGTTAATATGGAGAATAATTACCGTTATTCCAAGTAAATGCAGTTAACATAGTCTATTTACAGTTTCTTGCCTTTAAAATCTCAGCGTTGGAAATATTTTAGCTGGATTACATGTAGGTTTAGGAAAAATAGCACAATAAAAAATCTCTTTCTAGACAATAAAGACAATTCTGATGAGTGCAACTATAATGATAGTATAAACGCTGCTGTCCCATGTTGTAGAAATACGTACGGAGGATAAATATCAAAACTGATCAAGTTGCAAAAAAAAAAAAAAATAAAATAAAATAGAAATAACTGCAAAAAATAAACAAAATGTCTTTCAAGGGCTCCATAAAAACAGGAGAAGAATGTACCGCTTCGGATTTTTTTATCCTACATCCAATGCAAATACATTGGGATTGAGTGAAATGTTGTTTAATCCGTGTCATTCGACACCCATAGGATAGCGATGCAATAGAGTTGGTTCTCATTGCCAATACCATGTCATCATGTTAGAATAGGGTTTTTTTTTAATTTTTGAATTATGATTTTTAGCGATCGTGCAGTTGCTTTTCGTTCGGTCGATGTTTGTCGACGTATATATTTGATTTTAGCACCTGTGTACCCTCCAATTCTGTTCATAAAATGTCCTTTCTGGGTCAAGTGTATAACGGCTGCCCTAATTTGTTCTGTGTTCGGATTAGTGTCTAGTTAGATTTGTCGCATGTGTAATGGATTTCTCTTTCTAGTCTCCCCCTTTCAACTTTTTAAAACTTTTTTGTACATGTATGTAATGAAACATAAAAAATAGTATGAAAATGAAGTCTTTTTGATGTGAGATTTGAGGACTGAAAATATTATATTTAAAAAAAAATACTGTGTAATTGTATATTTACTTGTTTCTTTGTTTTAAATTAAGGTGCTGAAGATCAAGACTGAAAACGGACTTACGACATCAGATATAACCGAAATTCTCCTCGATGACGGAAAATTTATATCAGCGTCAGCTGTCGCTTCCTATTTTGGTGATCAGGTGCTCATTGGAACAGTTGGATCTAACCTAATTCTCTGTGATATGTTATGAACAATGTTTGTAATTTTAATCCGAATGTCTGTAACAGCCTGTATATTGCTTGTAGTAAAACCAGTAAAAACCAGTTTATGTCTCTTTGAATAACTTATTCTGAGCTTACAGTTAGATCTGCATGTACCATAGTATCAAAACATATATTATATTCATACAATCTAGATAACCTGAAAGGCTAACACGTGACATGTGATAATTTGTTTGATTAACGCTGAACCTGAATTTATAGTCACTTCGGTAATTTGTTATTTAAGAATGGCCAATAAATGGTTACCTTAGAATTTTTCCAATGATAGTAAAAATATTAATAGAGTTAAAATACTAATAGAAGTCGAAAAGACAAAACTGGACAAAGTCATCAGAGATGTACGAAGATCACAGTGTCCTATGTTAGTATACAGTTTTTGGTTCCTTGCAAATTATACAAGTTTTTAATTTCAATTTACATGCTGAAAATAATACTATGTTGGGTAAAAACAAAAGTACAGAACAGAATTACGAAGAGCCGAAATCCAAATGGCAAAAATACAAAACAGGTGCAAAATCAAAGCAAATCATGTAAACATCATTGGTGCTGATTTGGTGAAGGCATTTAAAAAAATGGTGGGGTCAAACCGGTTTTATGGTGCTCCAAACCTCCCCTTCCATTACGGCAGTGTCTGGTAGCGACTTGACAACAATTTTTTAACATCTTTGAGTTGAGTTTGGAAGTTACTGTGAATTTACTTTCTGCATATGCGCATTTCGACAACTTATGTCTTTTCAGTGCAAATAAAATCTAAACGTTTGGAAGACCAGAAACTCAAAGACGTTTAAAAATTGATAGAGAAGAATACCAATACGATCTAAATGTACAGCCAAAATTAACTAAGGACAGAGCTTTGCATGAGGGAGATACTCCTTAGTTTTCAACATAATTTACAAAACTTTAGATATTGTTAGGTTCAAAATATAATCGGCTTTCGGGTCAGCACCGAATTACAAAAAACAGGATAACAGCAAACACCTACAATGGCCAAGAACTACAATCACATGCCGAAGTACTGAATACTTGGCTGGTGAATACAGTTGAACAATCTACATCCATGTATCCATTTTGTCATGGATGAGGGTCGCCAACAAGCATAACATATCAGGCAAAGTACTCTTACAAACACTGTCATCCATTCCCGGACAAAGGGACCAATAGACGATACAACATTTAAACGATCACAAGGCACTCATCGCGCTTGTTGTAAGGAAACTTGGCAAGTAAAATCAGGAGATGTGGGCAATATGTATACAGATGGCCAGATTAAACTTTTACAAAACAAGAAAGCCAAATGTTGAATATTAATAGTGCATTCACATGATAAATTCTCACATTTTGCTTTTATAATTTTTATTTCAAGAGTTATTTATCATGCTAGCAAATGAAAATTACTAAAGAATCATGAAGGAAATCTTACATACATATTGCAAAATTGATAAATAGCCAAAAAATTGACTGTTGTGATTACTGCTGAACTTTATCTACGTCATATGTTCAAATGTATTGTCCTGTAGTCTTAACTTATTAGACCCAAAAGTTTATCAGTTCTTTTTGTTGAGGGATGCTTATTAACTGACTGGCAAGTTAACTCAGTAAAATTTTGAGTTATTTCGAATTCCCTCAATTTGCCATGTTTTTTACTTTCATATATAACTGCTACTTGAATGTATGAGTAAAATATTTATGAGAGCTCAGCAAACAGTTCAAGCACATTAACAGAGCATTCACTTCATTGGAAAATGTACACGTATTTAAAAGGTTGATTTTAATGCCTGGGGACACTAATTAGACACTAACTATAAGTGTAGTTAATCATTGCACAAAAGTAAATATGACAAACAACTGATTAGATGCCATATTGCTGTAGGCACACAATAAACATATTTTTAACTGTTTATACAATAATATTTATAAATTTAATTTATATTTCAAACATTAATAAATTTTTTAAACATCTAAAATACATCGGCAAACGAATATCGAAGCAAGAACGAGGAAAGGGGAAAATCCAAAATCATAAATAAAAAATCACGGCAGTTCAGAGCAACACGAATTGAAACAGTATGACAAAGACATAACAAACAAACAAAAATGAACAAAAACGCCACAAAACTAAAGCACTAGCAGTGTTAACCTCTATAAAAACCGAGGTATCATCAGGTGCTCCGGAAAGGTAATTTAATTTAATGCTTTATTTATTAATATGAGATTGCCAACAGCTCGGAGGCTACTAGTGGCTTTCCTCAAACAACACATATACAAGACATGAATATACAAGACAAGACAAATAAATAGAATGTTTACACACAAAGAGAAAACAAGGAATTTAAGCGATACAATTATACATACCAACATGTGAAAACATTTATTTACTTTCACACACACACACACACACACACACACACACACCATTGATACTAATAGTTAGAACCTATCACTTTTAACTAGAAATTCAACACCAAATTGAACATATTCAAATTTATCTCAGTTGAAAATTCATCATTTCCATATATCAGCAAATCAACCAAATAGTTACTACATGTTGATAAAATTAAATTAATATTTACACCAGGACAAAGAATAGACTGTATACCATGAAATAAAATTTTTCGTTTATCTTTATAATACGGACATTTAAGTAAAAAAATGTATCATGGTTTCTGGAATATCACCATCTCAGCGATTGTATTTCCGGAATGGTATTAAATTGTATCTGTAGAAATCAAGCAACTCAAACCTAAACGTAATCTTGTACGCAAAACACTATCCCTACCCGTACCCATAGAACAATAACGTTTAGGTGTTTTTATATCAAAATATTTATACGAATTTTCTTTGAAAACATTAATTTAGTCAAAGGCTTTTATATCACGTGGCAAGTCGTGCCAGTCTTTTATGGATTGAGAACAAGATGATGCAGAGTATGTGGCTGTTCTCGACTGCGGGGGTATTATGTGATTTGGTCTTCTCAGGTTATATAGTCCAGTATTATGATTGATAAGAGGATATATATTTTGTACATAAGAAGGGCATTTGCCTTTTCTTATTTTGTACAAAAATATTAGTCGATTAATTTTTCGGCGAGCTTTTAGTGGAGGTAGTCCAAGTTCCTTTAATAAGTTAACATTTTTAGTAATTTTAAAAGCACCTGTAATTAGAATAATGGCTCTTCTTTGAATCTTTTCTAATATTTCAGATTCATAAGAGGTACAGTTATTATATATAATATCACCGTAGTCGAGAACAGACCTAACCATAGATTTATACAAACTTTCAAGAGAAAGGCGTGGCAGATATCTTTTTAAATGTGTCATAATGTCAAGACGGCGATTTGCCTTTTAGCGATTTCAACAATATGTTTATTCCGTGTCAAATTATTGGATAAATTTAAACCTAAGTGTTTGTGACTGTCAACCTCTTGAAGTTTAATGCCATTTTAAAACAGAGGATAACGCAGTTCTCTCTTGTTTTTCTTCGAAAATATCATAAATTTTGTTTTATTATGATTGAAATTAACTCTCCATTGCTTAGCCCAACAATTAAGCATTTCGAGATCATTATTCAAAATATTAAGATCTTGATTATTTGTTAGCGCTGTAAGCAAGGAGATATCGTCTGCTAATAATTTTATGTCACTGTTAATACCTTCATTTATGTTATTCATATATAAAAGAAATAACAGAGGGCCCAGTATAGAACCTTGTGGTACACCAGCTGAAATTGGTTTCGTATCCGAAGATTTTCCATTTAATACCACTTTTTGAGACCTATTTGTTAGATAATCTATAAACCATTTTAAAATATTATCAGCCACGCCAAATTGTTTTAGTTTATAAATCAAACCCTCGTGCCATACTTTATCGAAAGCCTTCGATACGTCTAAGAATACCATGCATATATCTTTTCCTTCGTCAATAGATTTATAAATTTTATGAGTAACATCCAACAGTAAGTTAATGGTAGAATCATTTTTCTTGAAGCCACTTTTGTTCTCAATTAATAAATGATTATCTATACAATGCTCATATAGTCGCTTGTATACGATTTCTAAACATTTGGAGATTGAGGACAATTGAGCAATTGGGCGATAATTTGTAATATCCTTATTGTCACCAGATTTAAAAACTGGGCATACACTTGATATTTTCCATTTAGATGGAAAAACAATAGTTAAAATATTATGGTTAGTGGTTCAACAAACAGATGACACATCTCTTTAATATGATATTATTTAAACAATCCGGACCATACGACTTGTTATTATTTAAAGATTGCAAAAGTTTGAGTACTTCATTTTCATCAGCTTGAATACTATTTAACTCAATATTACAAATTGTATGAAAATTTGGCAACGGCATTTGTTGAATGGGATTAAGTTGCATGTTTGAAACAAATAAATGATAGCTACAGCTGAACTGAAAGCAACTTCTAATTATAAAAGCATTCCTACTATGTATTGGCTTCCTAAACTACACAAAAATCCTTTCAAATTTCGTTTAATTTCGGCATCAAGTAAATGTTAAACTACACATATTTCTGTTTTATTGACCATTGCAAATTACTACCAAAAAAGATCTCGTCATCAATTTTAGCAACAAATGCTATGAATACAGTGGAATTAACTTCTTTTGGAGTGTTAAAAATTCAGTAGAAGTTTTGGAAAGACTTCGATCTGTAAATGAAGCATACACCTCCGACGATAGCTATGATTTTTCTAACCTTTATACTACATAAACGCATACACTCATCAAAGAGAAATTTTCGTATTTGATCAAATGGTCCTTCAAAAAATAAGGATGTACGTACATTTGTTGCAATACATTTAAATCGTTTTTCAGTGACGACAAACATGACAAATATACCAACTGGACTTGTCAGGATATGATAAAAGCATTAAATTTTCTTCTTGATAATATTTTTGTTCGTTTCGGTGATACAGTCTATCAGCAAAAAATACGTATTCCTATGGGTACCAACTGTGCACCTCTCATAGCAGATTTATTTCTTTACTGCCACGAGTCACAATTCATGGCAAAAATTCAAAAAGACCCTTCTAAACAGCATTTAATGGATAAATTTAACAATACATATAGATATTTGGACGATATTTTGGCTTTAAATAATTCTGAATTTTCTAAATTTACAGATGAAATTTATCCTGCAGAACTTACTTTAAATAAATCCAATAGCAGCAGTGATTATACTCCTTTTCTTGATCTTGATATATCAATAAATCAAGGAAAGTTAAACACTAAGGTTTATGATAAAAGGGGTGATTTCTCATTCTCTATAGTCAATTTCCCCCATCTCGACGGCGATGTTCCGTTAGCCCCTTCTTACGGGGTCTACATTTCACAACTTGTTCGATATGCACGAGTATGCAGTAATGTTTCGGACTTCAACGACCGAAATCTTTGTCTCACTGAAAAACTTCTGCATCAAGGGTTTAGATATCATAAATTGATAAAAACATTCTCTAAATTTTATTATAGATACATTGACGTATTAAGAAAATTTGGTTCTACATGCAGGGGTCTTATACACCAGGGCACTTCACATCCAAACTTCTATGGCAATATCATTTACAAAGCGCATAAATTCAAAATTGTCCTTCAAAACTTATTAATCCGTTGAACAAACTTATTCATAAAGGATATAAATACAGCATTGTTGTTAAATCTTTACTTCTGGTTTTTGTTGGCAAAAATATTGATCATCTCCTAAATGCTTTACACCATAACTAAATTAAAACAATTTTTCATATTGGCTGTATTTGGCATTGCACAAAATCATGTTCTTCTTTCATAATTGATGATGTTGTTATACCAAATCTATTTAGAAGTATTTCAATTGAAATTTCATATGTAAGAAGGCTTGATATCATAGTCAACGGAAATTATGTCCTTAGCTAGCTGTCAGTAACTGCGAGCATTTGTCCGGACAGTTCCTGTATATATTGTCTTCATATTTTATGTACTTCATTGTAAGGGTACTCGTCTTGATAAACTTGACTTTTTTTCTAGTTTGATTTTTACTGTAAGTCTTTTTGTGTATTTATTTGTAGCCATTCACCAAACATAGGGGGAGGGTTTGGATCCAAGAAAACGAGTTTAACCCCATCGCAATTTTTGTGCCTGTCGCAAGTCAGGAATATGTTGGTCATTGGCTTGTCCTTGTCTTCTTATAAAATTTTTGTTTCTTGATATTTGGGTTATTGGATGTGGTTTGTTTCCATTGATTTATTCACCTTTTTACCTTTTTGGGGCCATTTAGGGCTTACTATATGGTGTGAGGTTCCTCACTGTGTTGAATACCATGTGGTGACCCCTGGATGTTTTGTTTTGGGTCGTTTTGGGGATGTTGTCTCCTTGACATTTACCCCATTTCCTTTCTTTTTCACATTAAATATTTCAGCTTTGTGGGGGACGTCAGAAATAGTCTTACCGTTAGAGAGCAAGGGAGGTATAGAATACTGTGATTTAGATCCAAGCACACTTTTGCTACGAAACCAAAATTTTTTGCTATCCAAATTTGGATCAGATAATTTAGAAACAATAGATTGCTCATAACGTTTCATTTCATCCCTTTTTAGTGTATTTGCATCTCGTCGGGCAATCTGAAATTTGAACTTATTATCATCTGACAGAACTCTTTTAAAACGTTTAAAATCTCTATCACGATTGCGAATATGTTCACGTAAAACCATGGATATTAATTCATATGTATAACTAACAATATCGTTCAACTCATCATAAATGAGAACAGCCGAATCAAACGGTGCATTCGACATGTTCTCATTAATGATATCAAAATTTGCAGTTTCATAATCCCAAACGTCCTTTCGATACGCAACGGGTTTAGAAGTTTGTACATTCAATTTACAATATACAATACAATTGTCTAAATTTGCAATAGGAGATTTAACTCCAGACTTCATAACAAGAAAAGGGGTTTCACAAAATATAAGATCAAGTAAAGTTGACCAATTACCTGTAATACGTGTTGGCTCATCTATCAATTGGAAAAAAATGTTAGATTCACATAATTTATGAAAATCTCTACCAAGCTCACTTTTACAGTGAGTATCAAACCATCGCTCTCATTTATCTTTAAATTCCCCAAGGATCAATATTGCATCCGGTGATAATTGTTTAACGCAGGCTATAGAATCGCTAAGTTGTGATAAAGATCCCTTTCTATCTTGAGCCTTTTGATTTGGAGGCCTGTAACATGTACCTACCATAACTGAAAAATACAGAGAATTATCTGGACCCACACTAGTTCGAGAACTAATTCAAATAACGTTTATGCACAAATTTTATTTGATCAGAGACATATATACAGACACCTCCCTGACTACCTCGATCCTGTCTATACACTGTATAATTGGTATAACAATATCATCATCAGTTATATTATTTGACAGCCAAGTTTCCGTCATGCACAGTATATCGAAGTTATTAAATGACACAAATCGATTTCTTCGAGTTTACTAGTGTAGCTTTTTAATTCTTTGTCAAAAGCATATAAACTTCTACAGTTTACATGACACAAGGATAAGTTGGTACCTGTTGGACCAGGATTTGGATGTTCAGTACCGGACATTACTAATAATAGAAATATAACCATTGTTAATTTATATTTTGAATTACATTCTGTTAGCACGATTATCACGGAGCATGTCAAATGCATGTATTGTTCTGTACTTATGTAATGGGGATTATACGGTAAGAAAGTATTATTTATTCTCGGTTGGCGAGTGACATTCCAGACACCAATGCAAAAACGGTATTGCTGAAGGCAAATCATAATTAAGCTCAGTAGGTTCTAACAAATTATATAGAAACAGGATCACACAAGCACACAACGAAAATGAATACAAGTACAAAAATAAATAAATAAACAGATAAATAAATAAGTACAAATAAGTATATACACAACAGGAATATAAATACAAAAGAAATAATATATACAAATAGTAACAACTAGAGGCTCAGCTACTGAGCCTGTATCGCTCACCTGACAAAATGCTGAACAGCAGGATTTTTCGATGTTCTGTATGGTGGCCATGTTTTTTATGTGAATTTCCCATAGGACCAAAATAAACTTTGTTCTGTGCTGGCAGCCATGTTTTTCATTGGGTCAGAACAAAATGAGCAATCTTTGTTCAGGACCTTCAGTTCATCATTCCTGTAAAGTTTGGTTGAATTTGCTTCAGTGGTTTCAGAGGAGAAGATGAATATGTGAAAAGTTTAACGGACGGACGGACGGACGACGGACGCCGGACGACGGACGACGGACGGACGACGGACGACGGACGCCAAGTGATGGCAATAGCTCACCCTGACCCTTTGGGTCAGGTGAGCTAAAAATCAAAGTCAACCAGAATCTAAAAGGGACAAAGTGTAGTATTTTCAATATTTGAATTGTTTCAAATAATATATAATAAAATTAGCATAATTAAAAAGAATTGATGAACAAAATATATCATTTTGATTTAAGACGAAAATAATAGTTCAGTTGATTTTTTTCTGTAAATAATTTAACAATTAATATATTTGGAGAGAAAATGAAGGCTTTGTTTTATTTTAGATCTTAAAAACATACACAGTACGTTTTAAATTTAAAACAATTTGATAAATTTATGATTTGTAATATATATATAATAGCTGAATAAACAGAAATTTTGAAAAAGGCTTATGTAAATATTTTTTGTAAATCAGTTGAATTAAGACAAAGGAATGTATTTATTTATTGTTAAGTCACATATACATGTATCAGGCAAAGGAGCAGATGTCTAATTTACAATTTCTGGGATATTTCATCCAAAGACGTACTGGCACTCCTGCGACACCTTTCACGAATATTTTGCCATTGAAAGCCCATGACGATTTAACAAGGTGATGCTTACTAGCTTCTCTCAGTAAGTACAAATTGTATGGTGTTAGTTCTTCCATAACTGAAACACCCGGGATTCTTTTGATGATACTCTTAGCCCTCATATCTTTAATTTTGTCAGTACGGCGCAACATTTTACAGATGACTGGGCGTTTGGAAATATGCCTTGTAATAGCTGATGCATAAGTGGAATTCATCACCCGTTTTCCTGTAGCGTTAGTAGACTGGCTATTTTCAGTTCTAGCTATAGGACTGGCAGGTGGAGTACGGTGTATACTTGTCTTACCAACTCTATGTGCGACTTCAATGTCTATATGTTCAAGTTTCATTGTACGCTTACAGAAATCGTCAACAACTTTCATAGTGTCTTCATTTGGTGTTTCGGGTATGCCATATATACGTACTGTATTTTTTCGAGTATATTGTGCATTGTCGTTTATATGTAGTTTTAGTCTTTAACTTGATGGGACAAAACTGCCACGGTTTGATCTATATTCTGGATACTTATGTCTTTGTCTTAAATTTGGTATTGTAAGTCATTTTGTTTGCCAGTTAAAGTCTTCAGTTCAGAAGAATTTTTGACAAATTGGTTTTGAATAGTAAGTGTATCACTCTCTATTTTATCTAGTCTGGTTCAAAATGTTGTTTTCAGTGTTTCCGTAATTCTAAATGACGCCTTTTCCAAATTCAGTTTTTATTGTGGAATCTACAATTTCAGTTAACGCTTCACGAAAATTGTCCGAGCCAAGAATTGATGTTTCACTTGAAAAAGATACATCTTCAAGTTTACGCTTTCGCTCATCATTGGTTAGAGGAGATTGTGTCGAATTACTATAAACTGTTGGAACACTAGACATTTTTGAACCACCACTTACTGAAGCATTTTGTTTTTTTTCTGTCTCTTGGGTTTCTTTTTTTCTGACATATTATTTTTTTTTTCGATACATAAAAATACTATATTATGGATATACTATAATCCGTTTGTTTACATTTTAGAATTACTACTGTGTGTTGAACTGTATTCACGAGCTCACTCGATACACTAAGCATATTCAAAAACTGTTACCTCTGTGGAATTTCCAACATTTTCCAGATGTCCATCCTTATATATTGAATATAGATCCCATTTTACACACTTAAAATCTCTTGTTGGTCATTCTTTAGGTGAAATTTTACATTTCATGCGCACCGATTTTTCCCACCGACATGTTACACCAAGGGCAGATAATAGGGGTTTACACTGCTAGTGCTTTAGTTTTGTGGCGTTTTTTGTTCATTTTTGTTTGTTTGTTTTGTCTTTGTCATACTGTCTCAATTGGTGTTGCTGTGAATTGCCATGATTTTGGATTTATGATTTTTGAATTTCCCCTTTCTCCATTCTTGCTTCGGTATTCGTTTGCCGATGTATTTTAGATGTTTTAAAAAGTGTATTAATGTTTGAAATATAAATTAAATTTATAAATATTGTTGTATAAACAGTTAAAAATATGTTTATTGTATGCCTACAGCAATATGACATCTAATCAGTTGTTGTCATATTTACTTTTGTGTCAATGATTAACAAGACTTATAATAAGTGTCTAATTAGTGTCCTCAGGCATTAAAATCAACCTTTCAAATATATGTACATTTTCCAATAAAGTGAATGCTCTGTTAATGTGCTTGAACTGTCTGCTGAGCTCTCATAAATATTTTACTCACACATTCAAGTAGCAGTTATATATGAAAGTTAGACACATGGCAAATTGAGGGAAATCGAAATAACTCAAAATTTTACTGAGTTAACTTGCCAGTCAGTTAATAAGCACCCCTTAATAAAAAGAATTGATAAACTTTTGGGTCTGATAAGTTTAGACTACAGGACAATACATTTGAACATATGGCGTAGATAATGTTCATCAGTAATCACAACAGTCAACTTTTTGGCTAATTATTAATTTTGCAATAATAGGTATGTAATATTTCCTTCATGGTTCTTTAGTAATTTTCATTTTTTAGCATGATAAATAACTCTTGAAAATGAATAATAAAAACAAAATGTGATAATTTATCATGTGGATGCACTATTAATATTCAACATTAAGCTTTCTTGTTTTGTAAAAGTTTTTTTCTGGCCATCTGTATACATATTGCCTACATCTCATGATTTTACTTGTCAAGTTTCCTTACAACCAGCTAGATGAGTACCTTGTGATCGTTTATATGTTTCGTCCATTGGTCCCTTTGTCCGGGAATGGATGACAGTGTTTGTCAGAGTACTTTGCCTGATATGTTATGCTTGTTGGCGACCCTCATCCATGAAAAAATGGATACATGATGTAGATTGTTCAACAGTATTCACCAGCCAAGTAGTTAGTACTTCGGTGCTGACCCGAAAGCCGATTATATTTGGAACCTCACAATATCTAAATTTTTGTAAATTTTGTCGAAAACTAAGGAGTATCTCCCTCATGCAAAGCTCTGTCCTTAGCTGATTTTGGCTGCAAAAAATCATATTGGTATTTTTTCTCTATCAGTTTCTAAACGTCTTTGAGTTTCTGGTCTTCCAAACGTTTAGATTTTATCTGCACTGAAGAGACATAAGTTGTCGAAATGAGCATATGCAGAAAGTAAATTCACAGTAACTTCGGTATTTAGTTATTTGCAAATGAATTCCGCTCAAACTGGTGCTAGGGGCCATCTTCAACTTACTATTGCTCTTTGTTGAAAGCGTCATGATGACTTCAGGATGAAAAACACAATGAAAGCTTAATCTTACTATGTATTTATAGGGATTTTGCCCCATATACATTTACTCAATCATCCCTGTATTTGTTCATTTAAATGTAATTTGTAATTTAATTAATTACATTTGCAAAGTAATTGTAATTTAATTAATTACATTTGCAAAGAAATTGTAATTTAATTAATTACATTTGGAAAGTGATTGTAATTTAATTAATTGCATTTGCAAAGAAATTGTAATTTAATTAATTACATACCAAAATCCTTGAAATTGTAATTGTAATTTAATAGTTTATTAATTTGGTTATATTTGCTGAAGTTTAAATAACAATTAGAATTTATTTGTCAATTATGAACTTTTATTGACCTCTGTTTAACCAATCTACTAAGAAACACACACTCATCATTACACATAGGTTTTTATGCCAAAATGTACAGCCTAACTTAAACTAATATTATAATTTTGTTACTACTAAATGTCCAATCATTGCCATTCATTGTAAACTATAGATGACTTTGTGAGCAAGCCCCTGCGCGAGTTTTATTTCCTTTTGAATAAACAATGAACGGTTGTACAAATACACGGAAAGACAAAGGAATGGAACTACTCTTTTATTGCTTTTGTTAATCTTGAAGTCACCGTGACATATTTGTATGTATTTATGCAAATAAAGTTTGTGTATACTAACTGCGGTATTTTTTTAACTATAAATTCGACATACGATGAGATATAAATTTGCTACCTAAAGGTAATTTAACAGTATATATAGCACATCCTAGTCCTGCGAATTGAAGTAGTTTTGTGATCAATGTTGCTGTAAAAATGATCTCTTTAAATGCCTTATTAACCAATGCTTAACAAAATTTCGACTCATGCATATTTAAAGAGTTCTTTAATAGATATCATTCCTTTGCGGACAAACTAGAAGCTTCGGTCCGAACTTTGAATCAAAATTCATTTTTTACTTAGTACTGGTCTGATCATTTCTTTTTACTGTCTACGACCTTTCAATGGCAATTGTTGTTTAGTTGCTACCAGACACTTCCATGACTGCCGCAATGGAAGGGGAGGTTTAGAGCACCATAAAACCGGTTTGACCCTCCATTTCTTTTGAAATGCCTGCACCAAATCAGCACCATTGCAGTTTACATGTTTTGCTTTGATTTTGCACCTGTTTTGTTTTTTTGCCATTTGGATTTCGGCTCTTCGTAATTCTGTTCTGTAATTTTGTTTTTACCCAACATAGTATGTATTTTAGCATGTAAATTAAAATTAAAAACTTGTATAATTTGCAAGGCTCCAAAACTGATACAAACATAGGACACTGCGTACATCTCTAATGACTTTGTCCAGTTTTGTCTTTTCGACTTGAATTAGTATTTAAACTCTATTAATATTTTTACTATCACTGGAAAAATTCTAAGGTAACCATTTAATGGCCATTCTTAAATAAATTACCGAAGTGACTATAAATTCAGGTTCAACAGTGTAGAAGGATATAATCGTGAGCGGTTTAATCAAATTATCACATGTCACGTGTTAGCCTTTCAGGTTATCTAGATTGTATGAATATAATATATTTTTTGATACTATGCAGATCTAACTGTAAGCTCAGAGTAAGTTATTCAAAGAGACATATACTGGTTTTTACTGGTTTTACTACAAGTTTAGAAAATGGATAACAGGAAACACGTACAATGGCTGAAAATTATAATTACATGCAACAATTTGCAAGGGAACTACACAAGAAAAACACGTATAAGACAAAAGACAAACGTAGACAACGATAGGAATTCGGGACAGCCGGACTTGGTACCGGCACTAGCAAAAGCCAGTGGTAGGGTTAAACCGGTTTATGGGTACCGAAACCTCCCCTTTTTCTGTCCCGTTTCCCGATATATAATAATGAGACAAATGAAACCCTACAGTCTACTAACTCCATGACCATAATCTTGAAAGAGGAAGGAAATAAGATAAAACGTTATTTTGAAAGATGGTTAAAGGTGTGCTCGCCTTGTCCATGTTATTTCTCATACATATAAGGCTAAATGGATCAATAGAGTTGAATATCGGTCTATCAATCTTCGTTGTACTATATTGAAAAACTGTAATAACAATCAATCAAGGTAAAATCAGTTTGTCGCACCTTGTACCACACCAGTTAGCTTTGATTGTCAATCTTACATTAGCATGCAAAAAATTGTATGTCTGCTAATAGAAAAAAATTACCCTTAAACTGTGGAATAGGGCTATTTCCCATATAATATTCTCTGGTAAATATAGTGAAAAACACCAAATTTGAAAAATCTTTAGAACGCTGTATCTTTTTTGACATATCCAAGACCCCGATTTTTTTTGCATATTTTTGTAGCATATTGCTCAAAGTTTCATTGTGCAATTTTTTAAAAAGTTCTAATGTCAGAAACCAAGACACCCTCACTACCTTAAGACCTGAAAATCATTAAACATCTTTATAACGACCCTAGACAAAAAACAAAATACCGAAGTTACTGTAAATTTAGGTTCTGCATATGGCCATTTCGACAAGAGAGTATAATTTATGTCACCTTCGATGTTTTTCGTCTTTTCTGTTAATATTGTTGCCAATGTGGTTATGATGAGTAGATAGTTGTTTTTACTAGCTCTTTAATTGTCAATTTTATAATGAAGCCAAACAAACCCTAACAGATAATATTTTAGGAGTTTTGAACTTAATTTTCAAAGTATTGATTCTGCACTTCTGTTGGACCAGAATTTTTTGTTTGAAAATAATGAAATTGCTCTGCATGAAGGTTTATATATTTCTTAGAAATACAATAAGTTTTCCATTTAGTAGGTCAATTAACTTATTATAATTTCCATGGGCTTGGTTACACAATCAATACATTTTATTGATAATTAAATCTTAATAGAATATTAATTTGGTTTATTTATAAAGATTGCTTAAGAACAGTTTAAATGTATTTATCAATTATTTTTAACTGGCGTTTGCGCAACCCATCTACTCCGAAAAACGCCTTCATCGATACAAGTAAAGATTTATTTGTCGATTCATCAAATTGATTATGTAAAACAAACCTCAAATAATCACACTTTTTTCAAATGATGAGAAAAACACTTTATTCTTGTTCTTCATCTTGAAGTCACAATGAGGCAATATATCGATCGCGCATCCTTGTCCTTAGACTGAGAGTATTTTTGTGAACAATGTTTCTGTATACAATGTATTCGGCAATGATTAGGGTATAAAAATACGAAGATAGATCGACATTAATAAACGGCGCATTCGATTGGCGCATTTTGTGTAACACGAGTCGGATGCGGAATTGACTTGATTTTCAAGCCGGAATATTCCTGTATTGGCCTATTCATTGTGATGTCATAATAGAATGACATACACTTTCCCGCGAATTAGCTCCCTTTTACGGTAAATATTGTCTATAACGTAAACTTTATAAAATATCTCTCTTAATCAAACACGACGTATAGATTTTTCCAGCGTAACAGATAGCTGAAGTGTATATCTTGCAATATCAAAAAATAAAAAAAATCTATCTGACATTTATTTTATATGAAAGATAAACAATAAGCATGTTCTCATAGTTCCCTATATATTCTTTGTAAACATTGCTGAAAAATACTGAATTTGACCTGATTTTCAAACCCAGATACACGGAATGAAGCCTTAGTATTTTTAAGGGGTTAGAATTTTGATAAAAACTGTAAATTTCTAAAACACGCAAGGTTAAATTTTCATGTCAGACAAGTCTGAGTATTGGGCTTGTGAATACCCTCGGGGACCTCTGGTCCAGCAACAGTGGCATCGGCCCAATGGTTCAAAAATACAAAAAATACCGAAGTTGCATACAAACAGTTAATTTTGTTATGCTGTACACGTGTTTCAAGGAGTAACCTCTTATCAGCAGCATTAAAATCAAATAATATGGAAAGCCATAATCCAAAAGTAGTCGAAAAGAAGTACTCATTTCCAAAAATATCGAAATAGGAAGCCAAATCCAGTACCAAGGACATCTACCGAGTGCCATACACGGAATGAAGCCTTAGTATTTTTTAAGTATTTAAAAGATCTATTAAATAAATGTAAGATTTGACAGCATGTAATAGAAATGAACTCTTTGGTCTTTGGTTAAAAAATTGATTATAGAAAATTTGACGGGTAAACTTTTTTCTTACAGAAGTTATGTTTGTAATATATAAAAGTTATTACGTATCACAAATGGAATCAAAGAAAATTGAAGTTTTCGGATTATTTTGTAAGGAATTTAATGATCAATTAAATCTATGTTGAGATAATACCATTTTGAATGATTCTTTCGGTATTCTACTGCCGTTGTTTCATTAAGCGAGTAAGACATATTATACTTCCTTGGCTGGATAAATAGTATACTCTGATAATAGCGATATTTCATAAGTTGTCGAAATGCGCATATGCAGAAATTAAATTCACAGTGACTTCGGTATTTAGTTATCTGTTACCACTGGGTGGATGTCACTGCTGGTGGACTGTTAGTCTCCGAGGGTATTCACCAGCCCAGTAGTTAGTACTTCGGTGCTGACCCGAAAGCCGATTATATTTGGAACCTTATCTAAATATCTAATTTTTTGTAAATTTTGTTGAAAACTAAGGAGTATCTCCCTCATGCAAAGCTCTGTCCTTAGCTGATTTTGGCTTTACATTTAGATCATATTGGTTATTTGTTCTCTATCAGTTTTTAAACATCTTTGAGTTATGGTCTTCCAAACGTTTAGATTTTATCTGCACTGAAGAGACATAAGTTGTCGAAATGCGCATATGCAGAAATTAAATTCACAGTGACTTCGGTATTTAGTTATTCATGCAGCTCTTGAGGTGCGGGGAAATCTAAATAGCTTGAATCTATTGCCAAACGTGCTGCTGTCTAGAGGTCCTTGTACTACAACGGGCCACAAGCGAAATATCCAAACAACGGCAGTAGAATACCGAAGGAACAAGGGAACATATATTGATTTTAAATGGGTGCAGGTAATTTTTCAAGTTGAGTGATGAAAATATTTCTAAACAATATGAAATTTATAATGTGTAACTAACACACATAGTTAGTTCACTTACCAAATCCCCTGGTTTGGTTAAGTGACTTAACACACAGGGAACAACCTTGTTGGGACGTTGTACCACCAAGGGGATTTGTTAGCAACATGTTATTTATTAAAATGCTCTAAAAGATTAAAAAAAATGATTATTTGATATTTAAATATGGTATATGGAAAAGAAAGAAAATGGGGAAATGTCAAGGTGACAGCACCCCATTTCCAGGTTTAAACGACCCCAAAACAAAGCATTACTCGCAAACAACTTATTTCTAATCCTCGTTTTAAAGAAAGCTTGCTAAAAATTTCCAGACACTTATTAAGAATCCAGAATAACTGGGATGTAACTTACATTCTGTATGTAGTTGATAACGACAAGATATTCTGCTTGCATCAATCAAATTAGCTTTGAGATCTTATTTACACACATACTGGCCTCTCACTGGTACTACCGATTTATGCTGAAATATATGATGATCTTGACCCAGCTCTTCGAGAAGTTTAAAGCTTAATTTTTCTTTCGTTATGCGACATTGTTTTACCAGTACACTAGGCTCCTTGAGCTAGCCGGCATAGTAGCGGCAAGCACCCCTTGATCCATCTTTCAAAATTACGTTTTGTTATTTTCTCTCCTTTCAAGCTTATGGTCATGAAGTTAGTAGTCTACCTGTAATGAGTTTTCTTCGTATGTGTATTAATGAATGGGGAAACGAGACAGAGAAAGGGGAGGTTTGCATACCCATAAACTAATTTAAACGTACCACTGGGTTTTGCTGGTGAAAGTACCAAGTCCGGCTATCCCGAATTCGTATCGTTGGTTACGTTTGTCTTTAAATTTCATATTTGTTTTTTTTTGTGTAGTTACCTGGCAGATTTTAGCATGTTATTGTAATTTACAGCCACTGCAGATGTTTCCTGTTATATCTTTCTATTTCTTTAATTTGTAAGCTCAAGTTCGACCTTTTGTACTTGAACATCTATTTAATATCTTTCCAACCTTATTTATTGTCGTACCCTCACCGGGTTCACAAATAAAAGTTTTTTTGCCAGAATCAGTGAAAAATAATTACATTTCATGCATATTCATTTGAATTATCTCAATTTGATAGGTGAACACCGTTCACGTGGCATATCAACGTGAAGTTGCAATTCCCATGAAACACATTTGACCACGCGTTGACGTGGCGGATGAATGTGTAAAAATAGAATCCCAATGTACATGATGTTCTTTCCTGTAAATAAATTGCGTTTTCTTATATTTTGGTTGAAATGTAATTATAAGAACTGAATCCAAATACTTTGAAGTTTCATAAGGATTATAAAAGTGTTGACTGGGCGCACATTTTCAACATAACGCGCTTCATTAAAAACGTGTTTCAGTCAACACTTTCATACCCAATGAAACTTCAAAAACATGCATTCAATTCTTAATTAGCACCCTTGGTGATATTATTTGGCGCAAATTGTCTACATTAATAGCCCTATTCACATGCATAGTTTTATTTACATATGTGCATTTTTGTGTATTTATTTTTTAGCCATTCACCACACATAGTTGAGGGTTTGGATCCAAGAAAACGAGTTTAACCCCACCGCAATTTTTGCGCCTGTCCCAAGTCAGGAATATGTTGGTCATTGGCTTGTCCTTGTCTTCTTATAAAATTTTAGTTTCTTGATATTTGGGTTATAGGATGTGGTTTGTTTTCATTGATTAATACACGTTTTACCTTTTTTGGGGCCATTTAGGGCTTGCTATATGGTGTGAGGTTCCTCGCTGTGTTGAAGACCGTACGGTGATCCTTAAATGCTTTGTTTTGGGTCATTTTAACCTGGATATGGGATGTTGTCTCCTTGACATTTACCCCATTTTCTTTCTTTTTCATATATGTTTTACATAGGTTTGTAAGTATGTTCCAGTATAAAAAAAACTGCATATCAATGCAACATACTTGCGTACACTTATCAAAAGGGGTAAACTAATCAGCACGACATTAAGGGCAGATATATATGTGGGTTTGGACACATGATAATAGCTACCATCAATTATGTAGACTTTTTCATTAGGCATAATTATCTCCATAACCGTCTTATTAATCAAGGCTTCAAATAATTACGACTTATGCCATCTTTAGAAAGTTCTTAATAGATAACAATCCCTTGTTTCGATTCGAAATGTGATTCCAGCTTCATTTTTATTTAGAACTTAGATGACTATTTCTTTTTATTATCTTCAAACTTTCAATAGAAATTGCTGTTAAGTTCCTACAGGACAATACCGCAATGTTAGGGGGTTTGGTGCACCATAAAACTACCTTGACCCATTATTTTTCTTGAAATACCTGTACAAAGTCAGGACCATTGTGGTTGATATTTTTTGGTGATTCGGCACCTGCTTTGTTTTCTTGTCGAACATAAGTTGTTGAAATGCGCATATGCAGAGATTAAATTCACAGTAACTTCGGTATTTAGTTATTTGGGT
The DNA here is from genome assembly GCA_002080025.1 of Modiolus philippinarum. Classification (NCBI taxonomy): domain Eukaryota; kingdom Metazoa; phylum Mollusca; class Bivalvia; order Mytilida; family Modiolidae; genus Modiolus; species Modiolus philippinarum. Next base: position 343,557 of record MJUU01006655.1, on the reverse strand, counting down.
TTCGGCGTTTAAAAATATATATTCGTTAATTTTATAATTACGCCATATAGGAAAAATGAAAGGATATGGGGTGAATGTACATGTGACAAAAACGCACACGATACATAGAAAACTCCAGTTTATCAAGGACAGGGCTTTTATTCCTGTCTGCATATAGTATGTTTTTAGCATATAAACTGAAATTTAAAATACAACTTATCAAAAAGATATAAAAAGAAATGAAAGCACTTACAGTTGGAATGGAACAAAAAACTTTATACATACAAAAGACGCTGTGATCTTAAAAAATTTCGTACATCTCTGATGGCTCTCTCCGATCTGCTTTTCATTGGAAAAACTCCAAGGTTACATTCATCGGTCATTCTTAAATAACAAATCTACAAACGGCCATTTAGACAATGCAACTAATGTCTCTTCAGTGCAGAGAGATATCTTCGAAAGCAGTTGACCCAAGAAATTCTCACATGCTAATTGAAATTGAGATAATAGAAATTTCGATGACTTGAAAAATGAAGATCTTACTATAAGCTCAGAGTAAGTAATTTAAAGAATCATATCTGGTTTTTATTGGCTTAACTACAAGCCATATACAGGATTTTATAGACATAACTCGGATTACAATGACTGATAAGCATAGGAAACAGTGTTCATAGCATATCACAGAGAAGTAGGTTAGATCCAACTGTTCCGATGAGCACCTGATCACTAAAATATGAAGCGACGGCTGACGCTGATATGAATTTTCCGTCATCGAGGAGAATTTCGGTTATATCTGATGTTGCAAGTCCGTTCTCAGTCTTGATCTTTAACACCTTAATTTAAAACAAAAGAAACAAGTAAATGTACAATACAGTTTTTTAGGGAATTTTATTTTCAATTCTTAGATCTCACATCAAAAAGATTTCATTTTTGTACCATTTTTTAATGTTTCATTACATACAAAAAAAAGTTTAAAAAAAGTCGAACGCAAAGTCAGAGGGAGAGACTAGAAAGAGAAATTCTTTACACATACGACAAAGCTAACTAGACACTAATCCAAACACAAAATAAATTACAGCAGCAGTCATATTCTTGTACCAGAAAGGACATTTTTATGAACATTATTGTAAGGCATACAGGTTTTAAATTCAAGTTTGTACGTCAACAAACAACGACCGAACGAAAGCAACTGCACAATTGCTAAAAATCATAATTCAAAAACTTTAGAAAGTAAGTAATATAATGAAGGGATATGGAGTAAATATACAGGAGAAAAAGTCTCTACAAATGCATGGTAAAACAAAGCAATGGAACAACGCCTTTATTGTTGCTCAAAACCTATATCAACACGATGACATGGTATTGGCAATGAGAGCAAACACTGTTGTATCGCTATCCTATGAGTCTCGAATGACACGAAATATTCTTTCACAACTCAATCCTTATGTATTTCCATTGGATGTATTATAGATAACACAAATTTCCGAAGCGGTTCTTTCTTCTTCTGTTTTTGTGGAACCCTTGAAAGACATTTTGTTTAATTTTATCAGTTATTTCAATTGTTTGGCAACTTGACCAATTATGATATTTATCCTATGTAGGTATACTATACTTATTTTTTACAACATAGGACAGCAGAGTTTATTTATCACTTTAGTTGCACGCATCACAATAATTGTCTTTTATTGTCTAGACAGAGTTTTTTATTGTGCTACTTTCCCAAACCTACATATTATCAAGCTAAAATATTGCCAACGCTGAGATTTTAAAGGTCAGAAACTGTCAATAGACAATATTTACTGTATATACTTGGAAAATATGCAATTATTTTCAATATTAACTTGCCTTAAGTGAGGTTGGTATTTGACTTCATTTGACATGGTTTTGAGATTTAGTAACTAGCTTTGCATACTGCCATGAGAGGAGATATTGAAATGTGACTAGTAAATGTATACTTGCCTGAGAGGGCGATATTGATTTTCCCATGTACTTAAAGTCGTAATCGAACAATGGTTTCAGTCTGGGATGACAGCCTATCCAGAGATCGCCTGTCCTGGAATCAATTTCGATATTGTCTGGATATGTATCAATAAAAAGTCTCTGGAAAAATGTACATTTTGATTTAATTCATAGAAGTAAAATTATAAAGTATTATTCCAAAACGAATCAAATACTCAATATTTCTTCCTAGGAGACATCTCAACAATTTTTTGGTTTTGTTTTTGTTTTTTTTTTATGTCTTGATTTTTTTTTTGCTTTTTGTTTTTGTTTTTTGCTTATTCAAGAATTAGCTTTCCTCTAATCTGCAATTAGCTCAAGTAGGTCCCTAGGACAGGCTTGAGCATTATTCATTGCTAGTTGACGAGGAACGCTGCATCCTTGTCGTTTTATCCTATCCATACAGGATTGTCATATATCACCTTGTTTATCTACAAAATACATTTGAAGAGTTTATTTGTATGTTCAATTCCAATATTTGTAGATCTTGGAATTCATCGAGGTATTGCTCGTAAGATAATGACATAGAGTCCCAATGTGGATGTTGTTTATTACAGAGTTTACTGATCAATTGATTGCATTGAACGTTGAAATCCATGTAAAGATAGAAAAAGTGACCGCGTTTTGAAGAACGAAATTCCGAAATTACTGTGAGTTTAGTTTCTGCATATCTTGATCAGATATATATTGAATGCGAATCTTCAAACAGTTTTTTTTTTATCGGACACTACGAATAAATGTTACATAATTAAATTCGGTTAAAAATTATTTTTAAGTATGATGAATAAACTATACATGGATATGAAGTAAATGTTTATGAGTCAAATACTATATAAATGCACGATTAAACCTAGCAAGACAATGAGACCTTCACAAATAAACTTCAGATCACATACTGTAAAAAGGTTATTTTCGCATAGTTTAAATCTTGAGATTTCAAATTTTGGACATATACGCGAGGTTTTATTTTTGTGATTCTCACTTTTGTTTTGTTATGTTTGTAATTAAGGAATTTACGCTAAGCCGAGTTAGAATTTTCGGGAATATATGCCCATTGTAAAATTAGCGAACAGATGTTTCCTCTTGAACAATAATTCAAGACAGCCCCTATCACCGGTTTGAGCGGAATTCATTGATAGATGTCGAACTACGGTACATCTATATTTCTTTTTACTCGGGGACCGTTAACAAACATAAAATTAACTCTCAAAGTGTTCTTACGATCGCTGTATTCAGTTGCCCGACACGAAGATTGAATAGACGACTTCACAACACAATATATAAACAACCACAGGAGATTATTAGTGTTAATAATGAGAACATTTGGCATGGTAAAAAAGATGAGGTGGTGACAATAACTTTTGAAATTGCAAAAAATTCAACGCCAAAATTTGAAATTGTGATAGTATTCATATGAAATATTCTCTCAAAAGAAATAGAAAAAAGAAGGGAAACGGGGAATGTGTCAAAGAGTCAACGACCCAAAGGGGAGTAATAACAACTCAAAGCCACCATAAGATCTTCAATGAACGGTGAGGAAACCCCACACCCAACGACAGGTCGGAGTTGGCCCCTTAATAAAGAGTAATCAAGTTCAGCGAAATAAACATCATCCTAGACTCCCATACACATAAAGTGAATTAACTAGAAAACAGACAAGACACACAAAGGCTTAATAAATTTCCTGACTTAGGACAGGTGCAAACCTGCTGCGGCGGGGTTAAACTAGTTTTATTGGGCCCAAACCTTCCTCCTATATAGCCAATGTGATAATTAAAAAAAATCGTAACAACAGTATAATTCAGTTGCCAACAGGACTGAGTCAATTGTGAAAAATGAAACTGAAAGAACTAAATATACGGACATAAACATAAAATCACAAGAGACTACTAGCAGTTAACTGACATGCCAGCTCCAGACCCATTACCAACTGACAAATTAAGTTATGTACCCTCAGTATACCGATTCATTCAAGATCCCTTCCTGTGAGGAGTTTAGCATAATGATTTCATGTACATTTATATACCGGAATACGTAACCCGTGTCCATGCAATACTGATTTTAGAAATTAAGAATGTGTTTAGTTAAAATGCAAAGACTCTATCAAAAAATCAATGTTAATACCAAAGAAGGCCATACGTAATGACTTGACGACAATATCGTAATTATAACCCTTATGAATTAGACGATTTAAAGGTTTTATAAGTTTGTTAGGCCAGTTTAAGTATTTTTTACTCTTATGTAAAAAATAAAGGAAAGTACGTTATAACTGAAATATGAACAGAGTTTACATGTCTCTCACGGAGAATCGTTTTACCGACTTAACACTGCAGGAGAGATAAACTCTTAAAGAAAAAAGTGAAGTAAATGTACAGGGCAGTATTTAAACATCAATATACCTGGATAAGGTCAAGTCTGCCATTTTGTTTTCTTTCGTACGTCAAAATGTATTTGCTTCCAAACTCTGATACATATATGTATCTATAAATAAAGATCAGTACGCTTGTCATTGATTAGAAAAAATATTGTTTTGCTTCAGCGCTATAAATATGCAGTACTCTTTTATACTTTTTCCGCTAACGCTGGCATAATTAGGAGTACAGTATTGTTTGCACCAAAGATTTATTTCAATAGTCTAAATATTTAGCATTTAAAAAAACTGATACAGAACAACTAATTTAAAAGTCACACATTAGATGAAAAACAATATAAATCGATCTTGTTTAAAAAAAAGTTGATTAAGTTCAACAAACAAATGTATCACTCATGTTAAGAAAATATAAGTATGTGATGACATCTGAAAATGTTTTTGAGACAGACAAAATTGGACAAATACAAGCAATTTTCATACACCCTGTATGACAGAAAACCATGACATGACGCGCTAAAATTATTATTTACACATCTCTGGTGTATTACTGGAAAGTTCAGATGATAGGAGTAACCATTAACCACCAAATACTGTATTTTAAGGGGAGTCGAACCACTTTCAAGGGACGTAATTGGAACCGCGACGTTACATGTTTGCTTTCCCGTCTACGTCATCAATGGTCAGTCAGGGGACAGACTGGTACAAGTCTGCAGAGTTTTAGAATTGCTTGAGTCTTTTAATTTTCTTAGCTTTGTATGCATAGACCTGTTGAAGTCTAAAATTTTTAGACCTGATGAAGTCTAATATTTATTTCCTGTTGCAGAGGTGTTTCAAATTTTATGGATAATTAGACTTGCATAAGTCTAAAATTTGCTAAATTGACCATTTTAATGAGCCAAGGGTCAGTATTTAGAGGTGGGGCGTCCAGACCTAATTGGAATTACATGGAAGTTTAATTTTCCATTTTTATCAGAAAATTATTGGTTACTGGGGCAAAATTAGGACAGCAGGTGTACAATCAATTAAAGATTGCTATCAAAGATAACAAAATTATCAATATCAAGTGAATGCTTTTGCAGATTGGTATGGCTTTTTGTTTTAAATTACAAGGCACTAGTCATGATTCTTTTTCAATGATAAACAATATGAAGGATAATTGAAAATGCCCATTAAGCACAAAAAAACATAAAAATGGTAATTTCTCTTAGACATGTTAGACTTGTACAAGTCTGATTCATTTTAGACTTGTTCAGGTCAAAATTGCTCAACAAAACCTATAATTCCAGACTTGAAGAGGTCTAAAATAATAAGACTTACTCCAGTCTGTCCCCTGACATGGTCATGGCGGCGGGACTTTCGGCAACGTTTTTCCTGATAGGGATCTTTTCCGCGGGTCATGACGTCGTTGCACAATGAACGTCATATAATGAATGAGTAGTGGTAATGTAATGCACCAACAATACAAAATACTTTAATCAAAAGAAATGGGTGACAAAAAAGTAAATAAAGTGAAAACAAATAAATAAATGAAAAACAATCAATAGTAACAAGGTACGTTTTCTTGTACGCCAGTACCCCTTACAGTGCTTTGTATTTCAGTCCGTGTAACGGGTAGTAAAACAGGAGCTGGGCTCGTTAAATGTTAAAATAATACTAAATACAGTTGTATTTATAGTTTTATTTTAACATTTAACAACTGTATTTATAGTTTTATTTTAACATTTAACGAGCCTAGCCCCTGTAGGTGTTACCGGACAGTTTATTTTTAGCTTTATCGGATACCCGACAGTTTTCATGTACTCTTAGTCTGACGTCAATTTAGCCTATTTCTTAAATTGTATTGAAAAGTCTGTCACAAATATATCTATTTTAAAAATTTACCGACATTTGTTTTTTTATCTAAGTTTGGCTTTTGCGAACGTACCTCTACGGAGACCACATTAACAATGAAGGGATATGGAGTAAATGCAAATGAGACAAAGTCTCTACAAATACATTGTAATAATAAGCAATAGAACAACGCTTTTATTGTTGCTCTTCATCTTGAAGTCACATCTATGAATGGCACTTTTACATATACATTATCAGATCAGTCATGGAAGTATATCTAAATATACGTCCTTGGATCAGTGTATGCTGAAAAATTACTTTTAAAAGACAGTGTATGCTTTTGGATTTGAACCAATTTACAAATGTCAATACAATTTTACCGCTGTATATAAACATTATGATATATTTTAATAATGATAAAAAAAGCGCGCTATATTAACTCACTGAGCTATTGGGACACTGATTAATCATTGCTTACTAAACATTTTAATTTCTTTTTTGTATTCCGTGAAAAATAAGATTGCAAACATCCTTTCCGCAAGTTGGGCTCGAACTCACATCACCAGATAAATGAAACACACGATTTGCCCAACCCCTCTAAGAATTACCCTACGGCGACTTGGTAATATACCACGTGTTTTTTAAATACTTGTTGAGGGTACTTATAGTATAACTAATCCGGGATTTCGATTATCGGGAAATATTCATCGAGTGACCGAACAACTCAGTAATTCACAAATGCGCGACAGCCCGAAATCCTGGATAAGTTATACTTTTTATTATATAGATTTATTCTCAGCTACTAAATTCAAATTCATATGGGAAATATTTTTTTCGTGTCAATCCGCACAGACGTTTACTTGACGACGGTAATTGTTACGTCACTTCCTAGAGTAAAACATTGATAGTTATTTTCACTAGGTGAAATATCGGTTTTTCGTTCACTCGGAAATCGCGATATTTCATTATTATCTATATAATAATAACATTTTAATAAATTTGAATATAGAGTAAAAAAATGATCATTTCTGTCGTACAAGTCAGATACAGTACAAGTGTACCAATTTATAGAACTATCCTACTCCCATGAAACGGATAGTTTTTTGCACTCGTAATCAGGTCAAGTCCCTGGCCTGAAGGCCTCGGACATTGACCTGATTACTCGTGCAGAAAAACTATCCTTGTAACGGGTGTTACAGGATAGTTGTACTGTATCTAATACTTAATTAGGTTATACACATGGAATTTATCTCTTGTTGAACAAACGGCTCACCAAAACAAATTTCTGAAGTAGTGAATCTGTAAACTACAAAAAAAATGTATTTACGAATAAGCGTTATATATATGTTCCAGATCATACGCGTATGGTCGGACCGTATGAGTATACATTTACGGTCTGCTACGAGCTGGACATTACGCGTATATAATTTAGACCGTATGAATACAAACGAAAAGACAGACACTGCATTCGTTATTCAAACAAGGCAGTAAGTTGCAGTCAGAACTGATAGCACTAACTGCCGATACCGTATGAATTATTAGGTCTTGATAAAAATAATAAATTACTTATTTAACTGAAATGAAATTACAGAAAAAGTGAAGAAAAAAAAAATTCACATTTTCACACAAATTTTAAAGGTGATATTCCATTAAGAAGTTTTGTTCGTGTACAGGGGGTATTCCTTTTTGGAGCACTGTGTTATTTCCGCTGTTATGTTTATTCAGTGGTCCCTTTACGGGATTTTGGGAATTTCACCCTTTTGGGGTAATTGGGAAAATATTGTTGTTCCTTAGATGTGGTTTTCAATGATTTTTTCTCATGATTCTCAGACAAGAAGACCATATATTATATTTCAATTCACATTCCTTTATTGTTTACGTAAAACTAGTTTTTTTTTAATTATTTTACCTCAAATAGCGTTCAATTGATAAATCAAATTTATAAAGGCAATTATATATTTATATATTTATATCACCAATATCAAGGAAAGTATGTAATTTGATAATTACCATTTGACGCATCACTAGAGCTTTTAAATAATCCTTCAGACTTAATTTTTCTACAAAATTTGACAATATGAGGCATTTTTTACCAAATTTATGTTTTTTCGCAAAAAGACTAAAACCCCCAATTTTCAGCACCATTTTCCTCAAAAACATGTACGGTGACCTCTGCTTTAAAATACGTTTTCTTGCTTTTTGTATCAACCCTAAAAGCATAACAGAAAATTAGAAAAATCTAACCATGGGAAGAAACTGGTTCGACTGCCCTTAAAGGGACAAATAGTCAGTTGTTTTATTGTTTTATTGACTTTTTAATTGTCGATATTTTTATACGTTTGTTTAATTTTTTTTGTTTCATTATAGTCCCCTGTGTTTGTTTTGTGCAGTTCTATGTGCCTTTGTATATGTATCTTTTACGAAGAAATGAATACCCTCATTCTTCAAAACACTTCGACACTAAAGACAAACTCAATATTACGATATCAAATACCTTTTATCTGGAGAGATATTTATCCCATTAGGCAAATGTAATCCGGAATCTACCACCTCCATATCATTGCCATTGAAGTACCATAATTGTCCTAGGGGAATCATCCCATAAATCTCTATGGATGACATAAAGGTACCAATGGTAAATGTAGCATCATTTGTCCCATAGAAGGAATCTTTACTCATTGCAAGGACATCATTAAATCTGTAAAAATCATTTTATAACTTTAAATTGTTTCTTCTCAATCTATATGATAGCCACTTGAAATTGAGTTTATAATGTGCAAAAATGAACATGCAATTGATTATTTGATATTACAAACAGTAACTTTAACTTTGCGATGACACACTTGTGATACAAATATTTCACGGGACGGCAAAGGCATTGAAGAGTTGAATATTTGTTTGACGCTGGTTGTATACTGGAAAAACAGAATTTGAACCATTGAAAATCATTATGCATTTTCAATGTTCTGGTGGTTGGTAAATCAAACACTAATTAAACTAGGGCTGTCGCCGAATGACAGCCATATATACCCCGCTCATTGAACACTTAATCAACATGGCAAGTGCATATTTAAGTGTGTGTTGGGATTTTGACCCATGTACATTCACTCTATATCCCTTCATTAGTTCAGTAACAATACAGGTATGCACTCATTACAAGTATGAACACAATAAAATATGCACACAGTGATATACCTCCTCTTTTTTCCAGAAACTAATCAGAGACAAATTATTTCTCCCTTCAAAATTTTTGACAGCAACATTTTTAATTCATGCACATCTCCAGGTGGTATACTACAACTGTGTAATATTTCATCAAAATTCATGCACAAGTTTAAGAGCACATGTGCTGAGACTGAGGTCCCCCTTTTCCAGAAAATATTCAAAGGCCAATTATCTCCCCTTGAAAAAGTGCAGGAAGCAACAATATTACTTCATGCGCATCTTCAGATGGTGTACTACAACTGAGTAACAATCATCAAAATCCAAGCAGAAGATGAGAGGATATTCGCTGACAAGGTTTGCCCCCTTTTTCCGAACATATTCAAAGCAATTTATCTCCCCTTCCAAAATTCGGACAGCATCCGTATTACTACATACACATTTTCTGGTAGTGTACTACAACTTTGTAAAGCTTCGTCAAAATAAAAAAAGCCATTTCGTTGAACATGCGCTGACAAGGTACATGGATGGACGGACAGTGTGATTCCTATATACCCGCCAAACTATTATAAAATGGGAATAACAACAAAATTACCAAAATGAGCTGTCAATTGTCGAAGTCCATGAGAAAAAAAGACAAATTAGTTGGAAACTTCCGGAAAAATTGTGGATCGCAATGGTCCTGACTTTGTACACGCATTTGAAAAGAAATGGTGGGTTAAGCCTTTTTTTATGCTAAAACCTCCCAATCCTTTCCGGAAATATGTAAATAATTATTTGACATATATTGTAAACATATTATTCATGTTGTTCGTGTAGAAATAACCTTTTTTACCCTTTTTCGTAATGAAATTCTGAGTAGTTGACGCTTACTACTTTTTTACCTATATTAACCGACCAAAATTTCAAAAAAGTGGAAAGCGGCCGAGTGAGCCAAAACGACTTGGACGATTTCTATGACAAAAATATAAATATTTTGCACAGACAGTTTTTACGATTTGTAAAAAAATGCATTTATTCAAAATTCTCTCAACTACTCTTTGCTTTTAAGCAGTGCAAGGGGTATTGAAACCGCTATTACCAAAATTTGACAATAACAGGAAATAAAAATGATAAAATGACAACGTTTAGGATTATAGTTTTCCATATTATTTGATTTTAATGCTGCTGATGAGAGGTTACTCCTTGAACCACGTGTACACCATAACGAAATTAACTGTCTTTATGCAACTTCGGTATTTTGTTGCATTTCGGTACTTTAATACCTGTAATATACTAGTAGTATGTTTGTTTTACACGTGACGCTTTATGCCAGAGCTAGCATCAATGAATTGGACTTTCTCATTAGACATAGTAATCTCCGTGAGCGACTTTAAATCGGGGCTTTAAGAAAGTAAGTGAGAATCGAACCGTCAGTCAAAAGAACGAACAATCCATGAACAAAGGCAAAATCGGAAACACTAAAACACTAAAAAACAAGGACACCACTTGAGTACGGTACAAAATGAAGACACACATACAGATGAACAACACGGACCTAATAAAAACCATGGGTGGGATCAGGTGTACCGGTATAGTAAGCATCTCCTGCTTCTTATAAGACACCCGCAGTGTTGAACATGTCTACTTCGGTAGTAAAGTCAAATCCGATGGAGGAAAAACAAACTTTAGTTCGAGAGGGAAAGATCTGTTGTCGTCTGGTAAACAGATATCCCGTTGCGATCCACAAGATCGTGATGTTGGCCGTAAATCTTCTGAAGTGATGACTTTAAGCCTTTGCTTAAAGAGTCTATTTGTAAGCAATTGGGCTCTATCAAGGAAGTCACTGTAACGACCACAAGCCTTTGAGTAGCGAATGAGTTGTGAGATGTAAACTCCATTTGCTGGTGCTGGTGAATTTCAAGAAATTCCGTCTCACACAGTCATTTGAAATGTTTTTAAAAGATATCAGTTCATTGTGGAAAACATTGAAAGTCGGTTTAGAGCTGTCGTTAAAGATTCATTTTACACTGAGATGAACATTTCTTTTCAATGTCTCAACATTTCAACAACTTTTGCTACCAGACGTCCGCAATGGAAGGGGAGGTTTTGGCACGCAATAAACCACTATTACCAACCATTTTGTTCCACATACCTGTACAAAGAAAGGCCCATTACAGTTGACAATGGTTCTGGTGGTTTGTCTATTACGTCTCTTGTCAATTCGGTTTGGTAATTTTGTTATTATCCTCATTTATTGCATTGATTTATAAATCATGACGGCATATTGTCATACCGTTTCCCTCCTGTTGATACGGATCTCACATGTCTCAGAGCAGCTGTTCCCCTTGTGTATTCAAAAATCTCCACCGATTCGCTTATGCCATGATTCACAACCATTACTGTTATAATGCCTAAATAAGTAAAACCAACTTTACATTTCACAAACATATAAATGTACATGGGAAAAAATCCCTATAAATACGTGGTAAGATTAAGCAAATAGAACAAAGCTTTGATTGTTGTTCTTCATCTTGAAGTCAATATGAGGCCTTCAACAAAGAGCAAACGCTCTTACCTCACAGTAAGTTCAAGACAGCCCCTAGCACCGGTTTAAGCGGAATTCACTTGCTGAATGTCGAACATCGCCACATCCATCCCCTTTATTTCATTATTTTTTCTGGATGTGGGGTTGTCAACAAGCATAACATATCGGGCGAAGTACTCTTACAAACACTGTCATCCATTGCCCGACAAAGGGACCAATGAAATAGACAATACAACATATAAACGATCACAGGGCACTCATCGAGTTGTTTGTAAGAAAACTTTGCAATTAAAATCGGGAGATGTGGGCAATATATTTACAGACGGCAAGAAAAATAGTTTAATTTTTTACAAAGCAAGAAAGCCAAATGTTGAATACACCATAACTGACAAAATAAAGAGCATACACCTCAAGCACGGGGAATCTTTTTGCGGACTCCACACTGCACGAGAGACAAACTCCACGGTAAATAAACAAATAAAGGGATATGGAGTAAATACCCTTGGGACAAAATTCCTATAAATACGTGGTAAGATTAAGCAAATGGAACAACGCTTTGATTGTAGTTCTTCATCTTGAAGTCACTATAAGGCCTTCAACAAAGAGCATATCATGGATTTTATTTTAGCATTATTTTAATGATCCCAGAATAAATCATTGGTCCATGTAGATTTCAGTTTTTTTTAATTAAAGTTCAAGCACTTCTCATATGCAATAAAATAAAACACATTGGCAACGGAACTAGTTCAAAGAGCTGATAAGACGAGTCATAAAGCGAAGGATCGTACTATACATTATTTATGCGGGTCAGTCAGTTGGAAACAAACAGGGAGGCTGACTGCCAACCATTGTAGGTAAACTATGTGAAATAACTAAATACCGAAGTCATTTTGAATTTACTTTCTGCATATGAAGTAACGCAAAAGTAAGTTTATCGAGAAATCTTCCGTAAACGTATTCCTAAAAAGAACAAAACCACTTTGGATAGAATAAAAGGTTTAACTTCATTCTACCTATTTCCCCCTTTTACCGTTACACTCACAAATGTGTCACTTTCAGTCTGAAATCTGTTAGTTGATTAATTTTTTTCTGGTTCTGATAATGCTGAAATACTGGACTGGGTTGCACAAAAGTTAATAGACTATTAAATATTTAATAGACTATTAAGCTTTAACATTTCCTACTAATTTAATAGACTATTAACTTTTAATAGTCTATTAAGTTTTAATTGGGCTTTGTGCAACCCAGTCCAGAATTCCATGGACGAAAAATTGACAATTTTTCTTGTCATTACGATTCTGCCTTTCTTTCTATTTCACACCTGTCCAAGGGATTGTTATTCGATTTCATTTATTTGTTCTCTTTCAGCTTTTACACATATTTCGATTGATTGTCTTCCAAATGTTTTGGTCTGATCTGCCCTGAAGAGGCATAAGTTGTCTAAATTGCAATATTGAGAGAGCAAAATTTGGAGCTACTTCGATTTGAGTCCGAGGACAAAACAAAATGGCTGCCGTAACCAAATAAGCACATAGGGGTAACTTGCTGTATTTGGCAAATAGCTATAAAACACCGTTACAGAAATCAAAATCTTACAGAGATAAAAGTGATCAACATGACAAGATCTACTTACACTGCGATTTTGAAGAAAATCTCATTGCCCATTTCGAAGTAATTGTATTTTTTTCGAAAATTTTTCAAAATATAATATTTTTTATTTGTAATCAAAGAAACTATAACAAATAGAGGTCAACTTTAAATTGATTTACCCACCTGGAAATTTTGAAGAAAATCTGAAATTTTATATTGGAGTTATTGCCCTTTATTGGTCAAAATTTCATAACTTTATAGATACATTTTGACTAGTATATTTCAAAAACGATTTGAAACAGAGGTAAGGATTTTAATGCAAAAATGTTCAGTATGTCAACGACTAAATTTTATCTTTGGAAGTTGTCTGACGTACCCGCACCTCATCCATTTTGGATCAAACGTGGTCACAATAGGTTTAGTGGTCTTCTTTTAAAATATGTCTGACAATTCTGTACCTCATCCAAGATGATCGTCAGTGCGGAACACAGTTTAACAATGGACGCTATGAGAAAACACGTTCAAAGACATTCTCCTTTGAAACTTATTGACCATTAGGAAGCAAACTTGTTCACAACTGCCAGTCTTCGCCTTTCCTTCGAAATTATGTCTGGCAAGTCCCAGTCATATCTAAGATGGTGTCCAGCATGGAACATAGCATAACATTAGACCCAATAGGAAAGAATCCAATAATCTTATCATCTGAAGCTTCATAGCCAATTACAACCAAACTTGGTCACAATCGTCCTTGGGTTGTCCCTTGTAAAAACAAATGTGTTCGGAGTGTCTGTGCTTAATCTGAGATGGTCCAATAAAAATGAGTTTATCATTGGACTCTATGGGAAAACATATTCAAAGATGTTTTCTTCTGAAATTACTTTTCCTATCGGAACCAAATCTAGTCATAATTGTCCTTTGTTGGCCAACTGTACAAATGTGTCGAACCAGTCCACATCAAACCCAAGATACCTGTCAATGGGAAACATAGTTTAACATAGGATCCTTTGGGAAATGGATTCAAAGATTTTGTACTCTGAAACCGATTGAACAAGTTTAAACCAAATTAAGTTCCAATAGGCCTTGGGTAGTCCCCTTCAAAATTTGTGATTTTTATTTCGTTAGTTATCCGAATTGGGCGCCATCGGGGAACATATTTAAACTTAAAACCCTGTCGGAAATGCATTCAAAGATCTTTTCCTGAAACATTGGGCCATTTTAAATCGAAGTATATTTGGATCCTAGAAAATAAGACCCTTTAAAATATAGGTTATTTGGGCTGCATTTTATGACAGCCATGTACCAGACAAGCTATACAGACTCTTGAGAGCCTTGCCTTCCATTGGTAGTATTTCAAATTGACATATTGCCAACCAACTGCAAATTTATATAGATTTCTAAAGCTTTGTTTTTTAGTTGTTCCAAGTTAGATATACAAACGTGTACATTGCCGTTTTCAAGTTGAGATGTAATTAGTTCAAGCAAATTGCAAATTGCACACTTACATATTGAAGCAATTCACAAACTGCAAATATCAAAATAGCAGAATATATCAACGACCACCCAAAAACGACTAAAACAAAAATGTGAGGACAACGATCAGAGAAATCGAAAACAAAACACTTAAAGCATTCACGATGTGAAATTTCACAAAACCAGAGTGACACAGCGTAATACAGCAAGCACTTCCTGCTGAGTACACGCATGCGTTACAATTTTAGAGATTCAATCACCCATAAATTGGTAATGTCATATATGTGAAGTCGCAGGAGCTGGTTAAAATATCCTCTCTTATATATGACACATACTCGTCATTTCTTTCAGAAATTTCGTTGTGACAGCTTTAATATTTCTAAAAAAGCCAAAGTAATGAACACTGAATATGTGCTTGACTAACAGCGTTAGAGACGATGCTCGTTTTAAGAAAATAAAAAAAAACTAATTGCAGTTACGAACTAGTAATACACATTAGAGAAAAAGTAAATTCACGACTGGAATTGAGATTATCATGTCTGTCATGTGGGTTGATGTGAAACGTTTTGAACGAATGTCACAGATGTCGGATGAATATTCTTGTGTTATTGGGCTTTTGACAGCTACGAATCGTAAAATATCTACCCGTGAGCCAGAATATGAAGCACAGGGGCGAGTAAGTGTTAGCAAACAAGCCCAAAGCTTCATATTCTGGCGAGCGGGATTGCATTTTACAATACCTCATCTGTCAAAAGCCCAATATCTTATATTTTTTAGCGTACTGTGCTACACTTGTGAACGAGTGGCTTCATTTGTTAATGAAATTTATTCCGATGTTTGATTTTTTTGATGAGCTATCATTATGTTGGATTTTAAATTTGTCTTTGGTGAAGGCGTCATTTTGAACTTTTGAGATATGGCTGTATTCAACAACTTTAGTATAACTTGAAAGCGTAAAGCTTAGATCTCAATGCAAAACTCATATTTTTACCTGATTTAGGGTCAGTCCACACAGATAATCCATGTGGATGAAATCCCGGTATATTTCCGTTTATTTGTAGTTCTGTGACTCTATGTGTTTCGTCCTTAAAGTTGAAGAGAAAAATCCGTGGTGTCATTTGTGGATAAACCCCCTGAAGATAAAACAAGATAAAACACTACAACAATTGAATTACAAATATATTAGGTGCCTCTTTATCAAAGACATTCGACATTTTACTAGTATGCCTGGTGTGAAAGAAGGACCAATACATATTTCTAACAAGGGTGTCTTAAGGGTATCAAATAGAATGAATAAGCAGAACTTACCATCATTTATGTATAGATAACATTAAAAACCGATTCTGCTGATGGCAATTTTGACAGGTTATTTATATCAAAAGTATAATAGTGTTGAGCTAGTGTAGTTTATGATACTTTGCTATAACCTTACTGATGTATCAGAGAAAAAAGTACAACATACCGGTATTATATCTTAAGAATAGTTTTAACAAACAATTGAAATTAAAATGACTTTGTATAAGCGACTATATGTATTCAATGATAATGTGTTGGTAAGGTGAGCTGCAAAGGTAGAATATATATATTCAAGGTGGTTTAATAACTCCAGTAAATCACACATAAAAATATTAAATTTTGCAATTATTACGAAGTAGATAAAAGCACCATTTATTTCAGTATTAGCTTTTATTTCAAAATATGGATAAGATTTAAACAAAATGAGTTTGGTTTTTGATCCTAATAAGAAACACCCGTTGACGGGTTTCTAGCTTTCTATATAAAAATCTTGTTTTCAGTAACTTCGGTATTTAGGTAATTCTTACCGAAGAAATGAAAGTTAATCCATCTTGAAGTGTGGTCAGATCCTCCGAACCTCCATCTAAATGGAAAACAAGTCGTCCAAAAACTGATATCATTTGAGTCATTCACATTATATCAACCAAAACACCTTTTTTGTTTTTTGTGTGTTTTTGTTTTTTTTGTTTTTGTTCTTTGTTTTTTGTTTATTTGTTTTCTTGTTTTTGTTTTTTTTAAGCTCATGATAAAGGCATGAAACGGGAAACGGGACAGATAAAGGGGAGGTTTGGTTACCCATAAACCGGTTGAACCTTACCGTCGGCTTTTGCTAGTGCCGGTACCAAGTCCGGCTGTCCCGAGTTCCTATCGTTGTTTACGTTTGTCTTTTATCTCATTTGTGTTTTTCCTGTATAGTTCCCTGGCAGATTTTGGCATGTAATTATAATTTTCAGCCATTATAGGTGTTTCGTGTTGTCACTTTTATTTCATACACTTTAGATATAATACAAGTACAATTAAGAACGGCAACAAAACCGATTGAGCAAGTGGCGTTTCGAATTATAATTCATGTGTTTGACACTTCACATTATGCTATGTTACATGCATTTTTAGGGAGACGGATTGATATAAGTTTTATCTGGTGTCAAAATCCCTTCCATGTTTATATAAATTATCCTTACTCTAGAAAATTCCGCAAACGTTGATTGGTCAAAAGACGTTATGTTATGACCGTATATATTGCAAACCGGGTTAGTGAGGAAAAGTTAGTCATTGCCAGCCATTACTATTGGTAAGATATAAACATTACACAGTATGGTTGGGACCTAATATAGTATATATTTTACAGTATATGTGTATAATTAGGACATATGCATTATTATTGAAAATATAATAAGCATGATAAAAAAATATACATAATTACTGATTTTTTTCAGGGCTTAAATATTAAACAGGTAGTCTGTATAATAATTGAACTATTTTAAAACTTTTGTTTAATTCTACAACGAAATTGTGTGCTTTGTGTCAAATGCCTTGAAAGAATAAATAATTTGTATTATTAATAATTCAATGTTTAATTAAAAAAAATCAAAATTTATTTGTAACCAATCTACAAATTCATTGATTTATTCACTGGCATCTACATTTAAATCTACTAAAGTATTTTGTCACGAATATATTACGGTACAACGTATCTTCATATTCAATCAACACATTTAACACTGCCATCTAATATTTCATATTTCAATACATATTTACTAAGATCAACTTTGTAAATTTGTAGTAACACTTTGAAAAAGGTATGTAGTTATGTCTCATTACTGGTCAGAATTGGAAATTAATTATACTTCCTTACAGGTTAAGTTTCTGAAATATCAGTAACAATAGCTAATTATACACTTTTACTGTTACATTTACACCGTTAGAGAATTGTATTTTTGGATTCGAGCTATGCTCTATGTACCGTGTACATAGTACAAAAAATACCGAAGTTGCATAAAAACAGTAAATTTCGTTATGCTGTACACGTGTTTCAAGGAGTAACCTCTCATCAGCAGCATTAAAATCAAATATATGGAAAGCCATTATCCAAAAGTAGTAAAAAAAGAAGTACTCATTTCCAAAAATATCGAAATAGGAAGCCGAATCTAGTACCAAGGACATCTACCGAGTGCCATACACGGAATGAAGCCTCAGTATTTTAAAGTGGTTACAATTTTGATAAAAACAGTAAATTTCTATAACAAGAAGGTAAAATTTCCATGTCAGACAAGTCTGACTATTGGGCTTGTGAATACCCTCGGGGACCTCTGGTCCACTAGCAGTGGCATCGACCCAATGGTTCAAAGTACAAAACAATACCGATACAATACAATACAATAAAAACAGTAAATTTCGTTATGCTGTACACGTGTTTCAAGGATATTAGGTCACTTAATGGCTGTGTAATATATAATTTCTTGGTGGTATAACAAATCTTCAATAAATATTGGTTCTGGATGCTTCATAACTTGTTTGAATTTCAACACAAGAAAACAAAATTATGATAATTTTTTAAGAATAACATTTTATTGAACGGTGGTATAAATTTATGACGCCATTATATGTAGTTTATACTATGAATAATAGCTATTTAATTTAAAACAGCCTGGAAACTGACTTTCTACATCGGATATTAATGATGAGTTCATCGTTCTCCACCAAGTGTTACTGTTCATCTGTAAGAAATTCAATTCAGTTTTTTGTCGAGATCAATTGCGTTGTAGACTGCAATTTTGTACCATTTAATTTAAAGATGGGGAAGTTTTTGAAATTTCATGCTGATCTGCTTCATATAATGAAGTTGAACTTATTTTCATTTATTATGTTTTATTTCAATCTATACATATACCTTTTAGAAGCTGCTGACATGGCCCTGGATAATGCTTGTATATAACATCATATTTTTCGTACTGCATAAACCGTCTACAATATAAACATTGAACAAGGTCATCGTCTATAGATTTTGAATGTTTTATTCAAGATTTAAGAAAAAATATGTATACGCATTTTAGTCATCAGGATCTATTTCATTGTTTGAAATTGTAAGTTCAAAAGAAGATATATTTAAAACTCTTCTTTTTTTTATTTAAAAAGTCTCCATATAAATATCGTGTATCATTACTCTAATGGCAAACCTTTACCAAGACAAGTATTAGCTTTCCAAAAAGCTAGTCTGACGTCGGTATTCTTTTACCTAGACAATAAACGATATAATTTGTTTAATGATTTACCAGAATTTCCTAGCTTCATATTCGTAACGGTAACCATACAAAACTCACAATATAATTCAACAATTGCGGTTCTCCTGATCTATAGGAACGACATACTTAACAAACGAACTGGTTTCTTTTTCTTTTATTTCGACAAAACCAGTATAATAACTTTCCTAAAGTGTTAATAAAGAAAATAATGCGTTTTTATTTATATGCCAACAGCACGCTTTAAGAATGGTATATAAATGAAAATCACGATCGAACGTGTTAATTTATTACTTTGCAATGATATTGTCGCAACCTTATATTAATCAAAGAAACACGTTACACTTTATTGACCGTCATGCAGTGCAAAAATGGACACTTTACCGAAATGCAATGTGCACAGGGACGCCTCACCGAATGTGCTTTTTCATATTCTAATACTGTCTGACGCCGTGATGTAAGACAATAAATTTAAAAAGTATTCTATCAGATAAATACGAAAGCCCATCAGTGATAAATAAATACATAAATATGTCAGATGAAGTTTTTTTCCAAGTCGTTAAAACGAGTTAGCAAGTCGTTATAACTTAAAAAACATAAAAAGCTAAGTCGATATAACGAGTTAGCAAAGTCGTTATAACGGATAAGCTTAGTCGTTATAACAACTTACTTACTCACTATAACGACCTAGAAACAAAATATATCTGATACTAATAGGCTTCCGTCTATCAGTTAAAATATTCACTTAATCAAACAGCGAATTTAAAAAAAAGTTTTGTTAACAGAAGCATAACATGTAATGTGTTTATCCTATAAAATATAACTTTTTAATAAATCTTTATGATTTACAACAGTACCCTACACAATGATTAAATATACAAATTATAATCCGGATATCGTATCAAACACACAAAAAAAATATAAAGTAATAGTTGTAGAGTTGTAGTACCTTTGGTACTACGACATCTCATTGACATTGGCGGATTAAGGGGGCTGGAGGGCCCGGCCCCCATTAGGTTGGAAAAAATTAAATTCCTAGGGGTTTTTGGAAAATTTGGTTCCGGGCCCCCTTTTTGAAAAATTATGGGTCGGGCCGCCAATGATTGAATAATAAAATTTATTTTAAAGATATGAAAAATGTCAGGAAACATCAACACTGGCTGAAAATTACAATTCCCTGTCACAATTTACCAAAGAACTGCACAAGAAAAACACAATTAAAAAAATATATCTGTAAACAACGACAGGAAATCGGGACAGCAAAAATTGGTACCGGCACTAGCAGAAACAGAAATTTAAATTCAAAACTTCCGCTTGTACTTTTGAACGATTTTCAAATCATAAGTGTGATTTGGACTATTTCGGAATCCTTAATTTTTAAAATCATTTTTAAGTCGTAAGCCAAAGGCGGAGAGTTGTTAATATGACAAGAAAAAATCACGTGAGGCTTCAAGCCTATAAACTGCTCTAAAAGATGATCTTCGTGCTTTAAGATAAAATATAGTGCTCAAGTTTCTTTCAAACTCGTATACATTATGTATTCCAGTTATATTTCTTCATTTTGTTTTAAAACAGACAAATATTTTAACCAATATTGTACTTAATCTTATATTGACAGAAAGTGTTATGGCAATGAGTCATAATAAACAAAGAATATTAAATAAAACCTAAATTGATTGAAGCAATTGGTCATCTCAGTACGAAAATTTACAACGAATGTGATAAAAGTAATTTCAAATTAGCAATTAAGCAACAAAAATGAAGACTTTCTCTTTAAGAATAGTTATCTCGGTGACAGCCTAAACGAGAGGTTCTTACCTTGTTAAAATTTTAGAATTTTCGATCCGAACTTTGATTCAAGATTCATTTTTTACTCAGTACTGGGATAAACATTTCTTTTCACCATCACACTCAATAGCAATTGTTGTTGAGTTGCTACCGGACACTACAACAATGAAAGAGGAGGTTTAGCGCACCATTAAACTGGTTTAACCAATCATTCTTTTAAAATACCTATCCGAACTATTGTGGTTGATAGTTTTCCGGTGGTTTAACACCTGCTCTATCTTTTTTTCCTTTTGGATTTTGACTTTTGACAATTCTGTTAGGTAATATTGTTACTATTCTTATTTACTTAAAGAAAGAATTAACATAAAGACTTAAGCTATGGTCTTAACAATTGAAACAATTCAAACAAGAAACATTGTATCACATTAGATATAAAGAACCCCTTTTTACATGCATTTACCCAAGAAGTCATGAAATGAAAAAGTTTTCTTACATATGTTTAAAACGTTTAAAAAGGATGGGTTGCGATAAGATGCTAAATCGGCCAAAGGGAATCTCAAAATTATTTTCTTCAAGGAAACTCGCCGTTTCTTTTGTATTGATAAAGTTTAAGTATCCTATTACTTAGAATATAAACTAATAATTTGATCTTTTGACAAATATTCGAGAAAATCTTTGTTGTTTTACACCCCTATGAAGGATAATTTGCTTTGGGCCTATTGGAAAAGACTTCCAATGGATCGAGTTCAAAATCAAATTTAACTATGACCTGTATTTGGACTCAGCTTCGTATTTACACCATAAATGCATTAAACATGGGTATCATTCATGCAAAAAATCAACCTGGGTCAATGTGCAGATCATGTTGAAATACATGAAAAATGCAATAATTTTCAACAACAAATACCTTACCGTAAAAGTCAAAATTAACCAATATGTCTCTTTTTTGTATTACGCCTATAAATAAAGAAAAGTGCAACCAAGTCATTTTAAAAGCAAAATGCAGTATTTTTTTTTATTTGTAATCATTTTTATATTATTGACAGTTTGCCAAAAATGAAAAACTAAGTTATCGCTCTTTGTCCGTAAATTGGAAAGAAAAACATTTTTCATTACAAAGCCTCTGTACAAATGAATAATTACAGTATTAAGTAGGTTTCTTTTGATATTTTTATACGACCACAAAATTTGTGAGGTCGTATAATAGTATAATGGCGGTGTCGTCGTTGTAGGCGTCAGCGTTGTCGTCGTCTGTAGACATTTTTGTCTGTGGTCAATAACTTAAGTTCCAGTTGACCAATCCTTATGAAATTTTAATACAGGGTTTCTTGCCACAACAGTAAGGCTTGGGCAGGTCTTGGGTTTTTTGATCCTCTGGTTTCTGAAAAGAGGGGCAAAAAGGATAAAATTTTGTGTTTGCATATATTTGGATGTAGAATTTTCATTAATCGCGGTGTTTTGATGGTTTTATTTTCAGTGTGCTCCTGTGTAAATTTCCATTTAAAAGTATGCCAACGGATTTCACGCCCCATGTACTTTTCATAAGATGAATGGGTTCCAAAAGGGACGAATCTAAAAAAAAAACACATCTTTTTTTATTTTCTACTCGATTTTTGATACTGTTTTTATAATGGATTCCTTATGAAAAAATAGCATAGTTCTTAGATATTAGATACTAGTGTTGAAAACTTGTTTCCTTTTGGAGCTAGAATAATCGTGTAATTGAAGGCGGAAACGATCTCCTCAAATACCAGTAAGACGGATACCTGGATCCCCGACATTTTGAAATAAATATAAATACAACCTAAAACAAACTTTATGAAGTTGAAGTTCACTTAAAATTGTCCTACATGACAATAATTGAACTGAATTTGTATTGACGAAAAACAATTAACCTGAAGCGCTACAAATAGATTTAACCAATTTAATCAATCATTGATTCCCTCTCAAGGTATTCATGTATTGATTTTTTCGCATAAAACACAAATGTTTCCGGTATGAACACGACTCAAAGTCCCGTATTACATAAGTTAACTCCAACTGCAATTAATTTTATTTAGCTGTATGACAACTTCTGAAAGGTAACGGAAAATGAAATATAAAATAGCGCATAGAGCAAATTGATCATGTCTGCATCTATCTAAGTTTTCCCTTTCTGATTGTACTATGCAGGTCGTGGCTTATAAATAGACTGTTAAATGCTTCAATTTAAGGGGGAAGATCTTGGGTAGGAAGAGATAACTCTGTTTTTAACTTTTTTATTACTTACACAAACTAATAGAATCATTACAATAGGTATTATCAAAATTTTAAAATTGTAAAAATATTTTCCACACAGCAAATAAATATTAATTTTGTAATGAAAAGAAATACCCAACATCCAGTTATTTATAATGAATGCATTTTACTCTACATTTTTGCAATGATGTCCAAAGATAATGAAAATGTGTAAAAGTCGGATTTTTTCCAAGGGAGGTAATTCATAGCACAGATTCAGCAATTTTATTGATTTTTATTCACTTTATTCTAAATTAAGAAAAAATGGGACGGTAGATTTTTCTAAAATTTTGATATATCTTACATATACTAATTTTCTTTCTATTCTCAGTTTTTGGTGAATATTAAACGACAGAATTTTTTACAAGAATTGTTTAATAGTGATCAAAATTCAGTAAAAATATCTGCCTATATAATTCAGAACACCCATGTATTTCAGTTAAAACTATTTAAATTTACTATCATTATTCACGCTTACTTTCACACATGTCTAAACTACAAAATTTTGCATTTGAAATAATTTTAAATCAAATACAAATTCAATTAGAGCCTACTTTATACACCACAATCAAGTCCTGAACAGACCAAATAACAGGAAACAGGGTATCTTTGATGACTATTAGACATAAAATGGGACAGTAAAAATTGTTGAAAATTGCTGAAAGTCGACATTAACATGTGTAGTTTTAATGCTGAAAATATTAAGAAAATTAAACGAGTGGAAAATTTTAGGCCTACCCAGGACTACCCCCTTAAAACTATAAAAAAATCGTAAACTTACAAGTATCTGTATAGTTGAAATACAACTAAACTACTGAGAACAGCTACCCCAATATGTACAAACATCGTAATCAGTGACACTTTTCTGCAAAATCAATGACACAATCAAACAGGATATGTCCTAGATGACTGTACATAAAAATATTTTTTTTCGCTTTTGCTTAATGGCTTAGTATTACATAATTATATAAACCACATTACTACAAGTTCTGTTATATCGTAAATCTAGGAACACAAGTCAACCTCTATAGTGAAAATGACTGCTCGGGTCAATCTAATGCAAAAACGTTATTGTTGTTCTTCTTTTTGAAGTCACCATGAAACATTCCACAAAAGTGAGCTTTGCTCATACCTCAAGTTGCAAGACAGATACGTCGTTAAAATGGTCAGATTATTACTGATGGCAACAAAAAAACTCTTGGGGTGTTTATTTTAAGCGTTAGTTTTGGTGTCGTTTTCTGGCTATTGATTAACATGCTTTTGCAGTCCCTGTATTTGGTTGAAGGTTTGGCATATCGTATCAGTTAATTTGCCTATACACCGTATGCAGGAGTACTAGCAATATGTTACTACTCATGAAAAGAAAATAAACGGAATTTCAAAATCGTCAAGTTTGTCACGAATTTCGTTCATGTCGACACATATATAAATATAAAGCAGCCTTTTTGGTTTCTTTAGTGTCTTTAATTTACAGTAGATTTTTTATGTTTGTTGACAATCCTGCATCCATGACATGAAAACATTTGGAAGTTGCCTTGCTCGACATCTAGCAATAAATATCGCTCAAACCGGTGCTAGGGCCTTTTTGAACTAACTGTGAAGTATTACATTTTTTATATCATAGCTCATTGTTGAAGGCCTCCTGTTGACTTCAAGATGAAGAACAACAATAAAAACGTTGTTCCATTGCTTGCTTTACCATGTGTTTGTAGAGACTTTGTCTCGTGTGCTTTAACTACATATCCCTTCATTTATTGGTTAACTAAGATATTAAAAGTAGCTGAAATATGGGTTATTAAGTAAAAGAACATAATAAATTCAATCAAAATATCGAAAGGTGAAATTTCAGAATTAAACGAAGTGATCTTTTATTTTAAGGTGGTTTGGTATAAAACCGGATTCATAGTAATGTACAAAAGAATCGACAAGAAGTAATACATCATTTGCACGAAAAAGGAAAGCCGATCGCCCGAATTAGTAACTGAAAAATTTATTATCAATCAAATAGGCGAACTGAGAGTAATTTAATTATCATTCTTTTCACTCGGAGTGAGGTATTTCCTGACCTAAGACGGGGCATCGCTACTTTTATGAAAAAAGAACATATTGAAGGTTAAAAATTTCAGTAGTGAAAGGCGAATAGAGGTAGACATAGAAGAAAAATTAAATAAATTTAATTATGGATTTTGAGATATAGAAAGAAGTCCTTTGAACATTTAAGAATTCACACCTGGCCGACAACATTACCAAAACATATGAGTAGTATATATGTGGTTTTCAGTTAGCATTTGACGAGGAGCAAGAGGAGCAGGCGGAAGTATGACGTCATAGTCACGTGACCCAAAGTCACGTGACCGGAAGCATGATGTCCCCTGAGGTGACGTCATCGGAAATGACGTCAACCGGAAGCATGACGTCAACGGAAGTGACGATGTCCAAAACGGACCAATGAAAGCGTTTCCGTCCAGATTTGATATTTAAATATTCAAAATGGACCAATTGGAGCGTTGCGCGCCCGATTTCAAATCGTATCAAGTTTGAACGGACCAATGGGAGCCTTTCCCTATGTTTGAAATAGTCACGAGTTTGAGCGGACCAATGAGAGCCTTCGTTTAATAATAGACACAGGTAAATTTGAAATTGGAAAGCGTCATTTCAACATTGGTTTTCAAAGCGATCAGACGATTTTTGTATTATGCACATAGCGTATAACTTGGATTTCATCCAGTATTTATGAAGACTTCAGTATTTACTTGAAGGTAAGACGTTTTTCTTGTAACTAGTATTCCCAATGGATAAATGTACTCGAGATGAAACACTCAAATAAATTATTTTATCTTGTAGGACATGAATTTTGTGAATGGTGATCTGTTAACTATTGAAGATGTGGATGTTATTGTACATCAAGTTAATTGTCTCTGCGTCAAACCTCACGGGTTGTCAAAAATTATCGCTCACAAATATCCATGGGCAGACATATATTCATACCGCCGAGCCGTGGGAAACAGAAATCTTGCGGTGCCAGCAGACAGGGGAGTACCCGGCACCTTAAGCTTGTTCCGTTCCCCGGTAAAAAGTCAACCGGATGTAGTTTGCTTTCTCGGCCAATGGGATTACGGAACTCCGTTTCGAAGTCATAGACGCATAATCCCTTACGAAGACACCAAAGAAAATAGAATAATGTGGTTTCGACAATGTCTAGAATAATTACGTACATTAAACATTCAGACCGTGGCCATGTCATATCGCATCGGCTGTGCACTTGCAGGTGGAGATTGGAGTAAATATGTAGAATGCATTTGTGACTTTGTACTGTCTAGCGACATCCGTGTAAAAATAGTGGTTAAGAATATGTAATTTGTATGTTTTCAGATGCAACAAGAACACACTTTGTCAAAAAATTACGCCCTGTTGGTGAACGAGATTCCCGTAGACGACCTTTTGGAAGACTTACAGCACGTCTTGTCCGTCAGACAGAGGGTATTCGTGTCTCATCAGTCGACGAGAAAAGGCAGGGCAAATGCCCTATTAGAACTCTTGCCCGAGAAGGGACAGAAAGGAATGCAAGCTTTGTGTCAAGCGTTAGTGATCCGGGGTAGGAACGACCTAGTCTCCGTAATGTCAGACCCGGACAAGGAAGACATGGATTTATGTTTTCCAGAACAACCCCGTTTCGATTTAGGGGATGACAGATATTTAATCGTAGATCCGGAAAGTGTCGCTCTAAAGAAAGACGTGATGAACGTTTATTTCCCCGCGAAAAGATAAAAACTTCTGGAAAACACCATGGACGATCTAGACGAGGTCGTACACTTTATGTCACACTACAGATACGCCTCGATCCACAAACATTTAGGAGGCAACCTGTTCGTGAGTGCCGAGAGTGCGGAAGAGAAGATTCACTTCCGTTATCATTGGTTTTCTCCCATGGCCGATAGAATACAACCCACATCTCAAGGGGTTTCGTTGAGCTTTGATCAATACGAAAAACTCAAAGACGTGATTTCAGTCATTTCCTCTCTGATTCCGAACAGTGATCAGGTTCAACCCTGTCAATTTACACACCAAAATATAGAAAGTGCAGTGTATTGTTGTGAGTGTAACCCTAACAGACTATGGTGATGTTTATATTGTGTATTTTCTTTATTGACAGATATGGCTGAAGAATCTGTGTTTAAAAGAACCCATCAATTGTACATGTTGGAATTTGCAAGACACGTGAAAACTAAGATCGAGGAACTGACCACCAAATATTGTCATGGGTGTATAATAGATCACCCCAGTCAAACGCATCACAGCTGTTTAATGGTATCACCCATGGAACATTTTCATTTGTATGGTGTAGAAGCGTTTGATTTTATCTGCACTGATGAGACATAAGTTGTCGAAATGCGCATATGCAGAAAGTAAATTCACAGTGACTTCGGTATTTAGTTATTTGAAGAAGCCGTAGAAAAAGAAAATAAATCACGATGTGAAATATGGATTTTTAAATCTGTTGGTAAACAAAGAGATTGTTCCCGAGAAGACTAAAATTTTCTGTGTGATAGAAACCATGATAAAAGCTGAGTATTGAATGTGTGAATAAAATTGTTATATCTCTCATGTATTTTCTAAATAACAAGTAACGCAAATGACATTTTTCAATCTTTATTGATGAAATGATCCACAAAAATCTGTACTGTGTCCGTTGCTTCTCTGGGGTCCTTCAGCGAGTCCGTGATGTTGGTCATGGAATATCCTCTACATCGATGAATCAGGTAATAAATGCAATGTTGTCCGCACACCGTGCTCCCTTCTTCTTGTACTCTGATGGTGTTGTAGGTCCAGGTGCGACAATGTTTATTCAGGAAAGCTACATATGCGGCTTGAATGGACGGTAGTCCCGACGGGTCGTAGTATTCTCCCCTGAAATTGGCGTCAATGTACATGGCAATCCAGTGTTCTCCGCTCAGCGTATCCGGGTGCGTGTTTCCCACCAGTGCCGAAGGCACGTTCAATCTTCTGGGTTATCTGTTTCTGGCGTACACCCCTTTAAACACGTTTCTGGTTAAGGGGTCATTTTTCAGAACGTCTTCTATTTCTTGAGTGTTCATTTAGGCGCTGTAGTCAAACAAGACTGTTCCTGTCAATTTCTATGACGTTGTCAAATTCGGCATACAAAACCACGTTGAGCTGGAACGTTCCCACTTCTGACATGTCGGGGTGAGATCGAATCCAAACAATGTGTATCCTTTTCCAAAATCTTCTCTTGAAATGGTTCCCAATATCCGTGTTCCACGCTGGTCTGAGTGGGTGGAACTCCGAACAAGTCCATTTCCGATTTGGTACATTCGCACGACTGCGGGTGGACGAGAGCCATCATCCAGAGATGTCTCTCGATGTGTTCCGTTGCCCGGTCTGACGACGTCTGGTTCTTTTCTTACGTGCGGTTCCTTTTATAGTCCTTTCTCCGGGAGGTCCAGAGCGGGCCAGAGCTCTGTGTAACATCTGTTGTCCGGTGTTTTTCAATCTGGTTTTTCTGGCCTGTTTCAGATTCTTTCCTTGAACCACGTCTCCTGCAATGCTGAGTCCCGTTTTCAGGGCCTCGCGGCCCAAGGTTTTGACTCCACTTTTCAGTAAGGGCATGGCCGCCTTAAACAGACCTCCGAATATGCTTCCCAGACGGTGACCTCTTTGAAATCGACCCCCGGCGTACACGGGGTATCCGTGCCCCGCTTGGCGGAGGTAATAATCGTGGAAATTTCTTCCGTCGCTTCTGTAGGGTGGTCTCATTCTAAATACGTCTTCTTCTTTTTACAATGAAGTGTCACCACCACTCGCCCTCGTTCAAATGGCACTTTATTTCCCATGTCGTCCCTTATATCTATCTGTATGTCTTGGAACCGCCACTGTGTTAGAGTGCAGTACTGTATGGGGTCAAAAGTGCTCGCTCTCATCTCTCCGTCTCTCCCCGACACCGGTACTATTCTCAATAAGGGAACCATGGCGTCCTCCACCATCCTCGGTTCTATTAGAGGGCATTACAGGTACAGAGAATGGAGTCCTAGGTGAACGTCCGATACGTAGGGCGCTTCGTGCGTTCCCGGTCCCAATATAAGATTATCGAATCCGAGGAGCAGCTTTAACAAGGGACTGAGGAACACTTCCGACATGTCTCTGACCCGTATTTTGACTTTGTGGTTCACTTCGCTTATATCCATGGAAAATACTTTCCTCATCTTATCGTTTTGGTGTCTCATGTTTTCGATCTCCTTGATGATTCTCCTCGGTGTTGCATAGTAACCTTCTGGTAATACAAACATATGTTTCTCTTTGTGTTTGTTCGTAAACTGTATCCATCCTTCGTCTTTACGCATGTTGTACCAACTGTGTGGGTACTGTATTTCGGCGATTCCTATCTCCCACGTTCCGTCCGGATCCAACATCTGCGGCAATCAGGTGTTGAACCTCGTCAGGGTGTTGTCCGGGTAATAGTCCATGGAACTGTTACTGGGTAAGGTCAGGTAAAACATGCTTCTGTTTGATGGTCGGGTTCAGTAGCAAGTAACCCAAACAACTGCTCAATAAGGCTTCTCTCAGGGCGTCCCCGAATGTTTCCCATCCTTCCGGGTTAAATCTTTTCCTCTTTCTCAATACGTCGTTGACCAGATCCACCACGTGACTTCCCCTCACGGTGCTTCCTTTGAATTGTAATTCCCCCTTTTCGTTCCAAGCGATGTCTGGACTGGCTTTCATTTTTTCAACAACAGTGCTGCTTTTGCTCTTAGAGTTTGGGGCACGCTGTCCATTATTTCCTGGTCCATTGGGTCTTCGTTCGCCGGAGTCGGTTGATTTGTTTTTGGTAAAGTAGACCGCACTGTGGGGGTAGGTCTGTAATCGTCTAATACGTTTCTGTATCTAAACAAGGCCCGATCGTGGAGTTTCAGACTTTCGTCTATGGGGACGTCTACTCTATCTAGTACTTCCTTTATCTCTCTGTCCAACGTTTCCATGACCTGTACCCTCTGCTCTACGGGTGGTTTGGGGCTTTGTTGCAAGTGGTTGGTGTGGATTAAATGTACAGTTCTCATTGGAATAGTTTGGATATAAACGGTGCAAATACGGAAGCAAGCGGTGCCAGTAAAGACCCGAGAAAACCTCCTTTCTGTAAAACGGCTCTCTTCTTATGTAGACTGACCGACTTTTTAGCCAGGGTCCTCAAACCCGTCTTGTGTTTCCTGAGCTTGGTCTTCTGCGCTTGGGTCAAATGCACGTTCCCCTTCAAAATGTTGTGGGCACACTCGCAAAGACAGTCCACCAAACTGCGGTCGGCTTTGGCGATGATTTGTTTACTGATGCAGGGTTTTGCTTTCTGTAGATGAGACATAAGTTGTCGAAATGCGCATTTGCAGAAAGTAAATTCACAGTAACCTCGGTATTTAGTTATTAGTTATACAACAAATCGTTGGCGTGTTTTCGCAAACGTGGAGATACCATGTTACCACATCGGCATCTCGATCACGACTGACGTCGAAATTATTCGTCCAAATACACGGTTTGTGTTTCGCCCGGGAAGATGCGACTTCTCAATCTGAGTCTGTCCGGGGTCTGTTGTTTCATGTCTACGAGCAAGTAACCGTGAGGTTCGGATGTGGCTGCGGCAAATGCCTGTAACATGTACGAAGAATTTCTGGGAAACATCTGTTGAGTCATGCTGTAAATCTGCGACACGTCTCTCGGATTTTTAAACAGTACCATGTAGTGCGCATGCAAACTGATGGTTCTATGGTGTTTTCCTTAGTGAACCAGATTCTGCACGATGTATATCACGCTGATGTTTCTATGGTGACTCTTCTTGGTGAAAAGGGAGGCCACTCTGTCGTCCGTCTCTGCCATCAAGTCGTCGATAATAATGAGACTTCTCTGCTCTGGGTCCAACGTATCCAAGTTTGGTAGTCCCGCTCGAAATTCCACACCTCTCACGGTCTCGTACAATGGCTGGTACTCTCCATAACACAACAAGATGCGATCTGGTACCGGTGACATTATGTATCCAATGTTTTCTACGAATGTTTTAACGAAGACCGACTTTCCACTGCCGGTGGGCCCATAGATGAGACTGGTAAAAGGATGTATCCATGGCATGAAGTGGTTTGGGTCGGTCCGTCTGCACACACAAAGTAATCTGGATCCTTGGTCGGCACGATCCAGAAATGTTTGTCGTCCTGCTTTGGTATGGCGAAAGTGTGTTGCCGTTCTTGGTTTCGCTTGATTGAATCATTTGGTTTTGACTGCGTAGGGTTTTGATTCTTATGTTTAGTTCTGAAATGTCTTAACAAGTTATCATTTTTGGAAAAGGTTGTTGGACACATCGAACATGTTATCCGTTCCATTGTCACTTGCATTCTGGTGTTGCATTTGACTTTCTTGGTTATTTATACCTGAAAAAAACAGGTGGGATTAAAGAAGGGTAGGAGGAAAATATTTTAAGAGGGTAGAGGAGAAGGGGTCTTAAGTGTACAGTAGGAGGAGGGATAGGATCCTAATTGGAGGAGGGTCCCCCGGGGGAAGGAGGGAGGGGCCTTAAGGGGAGAGGAGGAGGAAGAAAGGATCTGAAAGTATAGAGGAGGAGGAGGGAGGGGCCTTAAGGGAAGGAGGACAGAGAGGTAACTAGAGATCCGGCGTAATAAGACCAAATTCTTTTTCAGTTTTACTTTTTATTTTACTTTAAAGTTTGATACACGGGAATTAATTGTGTCAATTCTGGTTCTCTTTGCTCTAATACTGGTATCATTTTCTTCAGTTCTCTCCATTCTCCACTGTGCAGGGCTACGCCAGTCTTGGTTGACGGTAAGTCCATTCCCCTCTGGGAATCAAATGTCTTCTGATGTTGACGCATGCGTACGGTGCCTTCAAGGTGACGTAAACGTCGTCTCCAATGTGATATCTCCAATCTACGGGCCCGCAGTTATTGATTCTGCCCATCAAATCGTCTATGACTTCACACATGTTGCACAAGGCTTTCCATTGCTCCAAACGTAGGCTCACACCTCGCTTCGTGGGTATGTTCCTCTCTATCCAGCGTCTTAAGTCTATTCTTTTTGACCCCTGCCATTCTTTGAACTCTAAATACAACATATTTCCCAAATGTACCGTGAGCGGTTGTATGGCCTCTGGTACGAGGTCCGTCTGGGTCTGTTCACTTTGTGCAATTTGACCGATCTCTGCTGCTAAACGTATGATATCTTCTGACTTTACACTTTCGAGCTTCTCTGGACAATCTATCTCACTTGCCATGTCGTCTTCTCGTAGCAATTTGTCGTGGTATGTTTAAAGTTGAACGTGCACTCGTTTTTTATAGTTACTTAATTATGTATCCATGGCTCTGATTGGTTCGTTTATTTTGTAAGGAGGCTTCTGATTGGCTCTTTTTCTCGTGTTTTGATTGGTTGGTTTGTGTCCAACCGAGCTGACCGATTGGTTAGTTTTCCTGTGATCTGATTGGTTCTCGGTATCCAACACTTTTATACCCAGTTCCCGCCAGCACTCAGTGATATATCTGCCATATGTCCCCGGCCCTATGCGGGTAAAGGTGACACAGACGTGTGGTGTAGACGTACAGTACAACAATACGATCTGCATTAACAATGCCATCAGCGATTAGGGTCTCGGAAACCCTTTCAAAGATCCTAACAACTTGCTGATCTAAATGAAACCAAACCTTCCAAACTCTAACCTTTATTATGTCAACCCTTGACACCGACATCAAAACCTTTAGGTTATTATCTCCCAATGACATTTACACGTTTTGTCTCATATAAAGTCTCATTGATATTTACCCCATGTTCCTAGACACCGACATTAAACCTTCTCATTGACATTGACTCCATAACCCCCAACGTCCTATCTTTCTGTCTTCTCTTTTGTCTCATTGACATTTACACAGTTAGTTGCTTACTCCAATCATTATCTCATGTTCATTTACGTCCATCAAAATGTTCTTCTTCGGTATAATTCGTGCATGTATTTTGTATAGTAGTTTCATGCAGTT
Organism: Modiolus philippinarum; assembly: GCA_002080025.1. Classification (NCBI taxonomy): domain Eukaryota; kingdom Metazoa; phylum Mollusca; class Bivalvia; order Mytilida; family Modiolidae; genus Modiolus; species Modiolus philippinarum. The sequence continues at coordinate 309,997 of MJUU01006655.1, read as the reverse complement.
TACTCCATAGTATATTAGTTTAGTACATCTTAACCAAATAAAACACACAAAATCTAGTTTGATAATCATATTTTGAGAAAAAAAATATTTACAATGTGTACACGATAAAAAATATTTACATGACATTTAAATAACATTTTTGGTTGAATAGACACGGTTTTTAAAGTTTATCTAATAACATTTCCAGATGAATGGACACGATATTAAAGTCTTTCTTACGGAAAAAGATATGTAAAAATTAAAGTCTCATATAAATAAAAAATAAATTAAAGTCTCTGGTATATATAAAGTATAGTTTCTTGTGCATATATTAAAGTCTCTGTATGTACATATATATAAAAATTAAATTTTTTTATCACAGTCTATTATAAATATATATCACAGTTATATGTTGAGCGGTTCCGTAGAAATTTCATCTTCCATTACTTTTCTTTTTGGATAAAAATAGGAGAAGCCACAACGTTCTTGAAGATAAGTATAAATTTTATTATCTACAGTTCGGAATCTTCGATTCACACCAGATCCGGACTTTTTGGACAGAAGGATACCATGTATTTTTCTTTTGAAACAGTATTGGTTCTTTTGTTGATCCATTTGCAGCTTAATTTGTCTTCTTGGCCAAAACAATAATAGGTTTTGCTGCAAAGGGCGATGATCCCGTCACCCCTGTATTCTTCTTTAAACAATCCAGGGGTACGTTTATCGTATGCGGCATGCACTGGGGTATCATCTCGAGGAAACCAAAAACAATCAACAACTACAACAATTTATCCAGTCCCAAAACAGACCATGCGACCACTTAAAAACAATGACCAAAGACGAAATCATCAATGCAGTATTGGAAGACCTAATATTTGGCGCCCTTGAAGTCGATATCCACGTTCCCGATGATTTAAAATCCAAATTTGCAGAGATGACACCTATATTTAAAAATACAGACATCTCAAGAAATGACATTGGCAGTCACATGAGAACCCATGCCGAAGAACGTGACAACATGACACAGCCCCGTAAAAGTTTAATTGGCAGAATGTTTGGCCACAAAATTCTAATCATTACTCCCCTTTTAAAATGGTACTATCACCATTGACTCAAATCTCTAAAGTACACACTGTTTTAGAATACACTGCTTCTGCTTGCTTTCGTCCGATGGGAGAAGAAATCAGCGATGCTCGAACAGCTGGAGATGCCGACCCAAACAAAAAAATTGTGGCAGAAACTAATAAGCTACAAGGAAATTCTATGTATGGTGAAACAGTAACCAACCAAGAAAAACACGTCGATGTATATTATTGTAAAACTAAAAATGTCAATCAATATCTAAGAGACCCGTTGTTCCGGCGATGTAACCAGCTCAACGAGGATGTCTTTGAAACTGTCATGTCTAAACGTACCATTAATTTAAATCTTCCAGTTCAAATTGGATGTTTTGTTTACAAGTATGCCAAACTTAGAATGTTGCAGTTCTATTTTGATTTTATGGATGTTTTTGTCGATCGTCGTGATTTCCAGTACTGCTCCATGGACACAGCGCATACTTGTGTCTTTCCACTGAGTCGCTAGAAGAAGCCATCCGTCCCCACCTGCGTCAACAGTATGAGCAGGAAAAACATCTTTGGTTTCCTCGAGATGATACCCCAGAGCATGCCGCATACGATAAACGTACCCCTGGATTGTTTAAAGAAGAATACAGGGGTGACGGGATCATCGCCCTTTGCAGCAAAACCTATTATTGTTTTGGCCAAGAAGACAAATTTAGCTGCAAATGGATCAACAAAAGAACCAATACTGTTTCAAAAGAAAAATACATGGATGTCCTTCTGTCTAAAAAGTCCGGATCTGGTGTGAATCGAGGATTCCGAACTGTAGATAATAAAATTTATACTTATCATCAAGAACGTTGTGGCTTCTCCTATTTTTATCCAAAAAGAAAAGTAATGGAAGATGAAATTTCTACGGAACCGCTCAACATATAACTGTGATATATATTTATAATAGACTGCGATAAAAAATTTTAATTTGTATATATATGTACATACCAGAGACTTTAATATATGCACAAGAAACTATACTTTATATATACCAGAGACTTAAATTTATTTTTTATTTATATGAGACTTTAATTTGTACATATCTTTTTCCGTAAGAAAGACTTTAATATCGTGTCCATTCATCTGGAAATGTTATTAGATAAACTTTAAATACCGTGTCTATTCAACCGAAAATGTTATTTAAATGTCATGTAAATATTTTTTATCGTGTACACATTGTAAATATTTTTTTTTTCTCAAAATATGATTATCAAACTAGATTTTGTGTGTTTTATTTGGTTAAGATGTACTAAACTAATATACTATGGAGTAAACTGCATGAAACTACTATACAAAATACATGCACGAATTATACCGAAGAAGAACATTTTGATGGACGTAAATGAACATGAGTAAGCAACTAACTGGGTAAATGTCAATGAGACAAAAGAGAAGACAGAAAGGTAGGACGTTGGAGGTTATGGAGTCAATGTCTATGGGAAGGTTTAATGTCGGTGTCTAGGAACATGGGGTAAATGTCAATGAGACTTTATATGAGACAAAAGGTGTAAATGTCGATGGGAGATAATAACCTAAAGGTTTTGATGTCGGTGTCCAGGGGTGACATAATAAAGGTTAGAGTTTGGAAGGTTTGGTTTCATTTGGAAATGGATCAGCAAGTTGCTAGGATCTTTGAAAGGGTTGCCGAGACCCTGTTTGATGATGGTATTGTTAATGCAGGTCGTATTGTTGTACTGTACGTTTACACCACACGTCTGTGTCACCTTTACCCGCATAGGGCCGGGGACATATGACAGATATATCACTGAGTACTGGCGGGAACTGGGTATCAAAGTGTTGGATACCAAGAACCAATCAGATCACAGGAAAACTAACCAATCGGTCACAAACCAACCAATCAAAACACGAGAAAAAGAGCCAATCAGAAGCCTCCTTACAAAATAAACGAACCAATCAGAGCCATGGATACATAATTCAGTAACTATAAAAAACGAGTGCCCGTTCAACTTTAAACATACCACGACAAATTGCTACGAGAAGACGACATGGCAAGTGAGATAGATTGTCCAGAGAAGGTCAGAAGATATCATACGTTTAGCAGCAGAGATCAGTCAAATTGCACAAAGTGAACAGACCCAGACGGACCTCTCGATTTCCAGAGGTATCGTTCGTTTTCCGTACAATGTATATATGAATCCGGGGTAAGTTTGCGCTCCTACAGCGATTGGTGAAGGTTTCAAGTCTCTATCACTTACCGTTTGGAAGATAGGGGTACCCGAAAATTCGGGAATGGCCCAAAATGCGATTTTTTCTAAGTGGAGTACTATATACATGTTATACATGTATTTGGAGTAACTTTGACCATCTAAATCGATTGGTGACGTGAATTAAGTCATATTTCTAATATTTCCAGTGTTTTGAGGGGTCCAAAATTTCGGAAAAGGCCCAAATTGCAATTTTTCCAAAGTCAAGTACTAAAGACATGTTATACATGTATTCGGGGTAACTTTGTCATTCTAAATCGAATGGTGACATGTATTAAGCCCTATCTCTAATATCTGGGGTGTAGTGAGGGGTCCAAAATTTTGACAAGGGGGTCATTTTGGTGAATTTTAACAAAGGGGCACTCTGCGTTTATCCAGGCTTGTGACTGGCTACCCTACGGATAGGCCGCATTACCCCATCCCCCCCTTTTTCTTCTGTCACTTTACATCGAGTCGTTGCTGTCTTCGATTGGTGGTGGTTCGAATCCGTCCAATACGTCATCTAACAGATATTTTCTTTTCTTCACTGCATATTGCTAAGATTCCCTTGTGTCGAAGTCTTCTTCATCTCTTAAACGTTTGGCCGTATCTCTGATCTTTTTGTGAATTGGATCTTTTTTGAAATCCTGCATCCAGAACATCGTTTCCAGGTATTGTTTTCTCATATGGTCTCTAAAAGGTTTATTCATCTCTTCATATGAGACTAATTGAGCCTTTTCGGAATCGTATCCTTCTTCCATCAACTCTTCTACTTTCTTGGTGTATTCTGGTTCGAGTTTGTCAATTTTTGATTCACTATCAGCTTCCATGGAGATTTTGGTCATCGTCATCGTCAGTGACTCTTCTGACGTGTTAGAGTCATTACTTTCGTCGTTGCTATAGGCAGATTCGTCAGAGTGATTGCTTTCCTCTGATACGTTGGACTCTGTATCCGATTCATTTGGCGAAGTATCTTCCATGTCGTGTTTCTGATTCTTGTGGCGTACGAAATTGAAGTGACGATTGATCGGGTATTCCCAAAGGTCGCAGTGATACATTATAGACGTCTTCCTCTCTCTTCATTCGAAGAACGAATGACGATATATTACAGAACAAAGCTTTAAATACAGTCAGACTGGGAATGTCGCTGCTCGGGTGCTCGTTTCACTGCCCGTGTGCTCATTTCGTTGCTCGTGCTGCTCGCGTGCTCATCTCGGGAATATTGCTGCTGCTGCTGCTGCTGCTGTGCGGTGGGAAAAGCTACATATTCGCTGTTTAAGGATATGCTCGCGTGCTCATGTGGCTGCTCGTGCTGCTCACGTGCTCACCTCGGGAATATTGCTGCTGCTGCTGCTGCTGCAGCCACTGTACAGTGGGAAGAGCGATAAATTCGATGTTTAAGGGTATGTTCACTTGCTCATTCCGCTGCTCGTTTTAACTGCTCGCGTGCTCATTTCGCTGCTCGTGCTGCTTGCGTGCTCATCTCAAGAATATTGCTGCTGCTGCTGCTGCAGCCGCTGTGCGGTGGGAAAAGCGACAAAGTCGCTGTTTTAGGGTATGTTCACTTGCTCATTCCGCTGCTCGTTTTCCCTGCTCGCGTGCTCATTTCGCTGCTCGTGCTGCTCGCGTGCTCATCTCGGGAATACAGCGGTAAGTGGTCGTGGTCACAAGTACCTTGTATCTTGTGGTGGTTGGAAGAAAAGACTAATAAGAAACACATTTTCATTCATTTTTATTTATTTATTTATTTTATATTTATTTTTTTGTATTTTATTTTATATCTTTTTTTTTTATTTTTTAAAGTTTTATAGGAACCCCCCAGTCCCCATTCCCTAACCCATGCTTGCTTTATGACGGGGAAAATAAAATATGTATATATGCAAATTAGTGTTTTATTTATTGCCTAATTGAATGAAAAGTATATAGATGCATGAAACGATGAGGAAAATGCACCACAAATCAACAATGATACAGAACGAAATAAAACAATAAACAGGTGCAAAAGCTGGGGTAACGTTAGTACAAGACAAAACATGGACCCCAGGTTACATAAAACAAAGGGAAATAACTGAGACAAAAGACAAAGGGTAAAAGGGTATCACAAAAAATAAATCGATATCAAAGCAAATGCTTATATAAGGTTCTATATTAATCATCAATACAGAAAAAAGATTTAGTACTGGACAAAAAGATAAAAAATGACTGAATTGAAATACAACACAAGAGGAGAACTAAAAACAGGATAAACCAATAGAAAGAGATAGTAATAGAATACTGAACCCACCCCCAAGCGTCCCGCCACTCTCACACCGCTTCACTACGTTTACGCTGCTCTACATTCGTGACGCTTGGAAGTAGGGTTACGGGTATGTCAAAGTAAAAGGCTTAATTACATTGACTGGGATACCAATAGCATTAGGAATTGAAGAGCTAATTAGTCACGGTTGGGTGCACAATAAACTAATGAAAAATTTAACATTGACCCTATGGGAAAAACGTGGTCTAGGGTAACCCGTTTCACTACTCATATGTTTGCTCCTTTTGTAATTGTAAAAAGTATTTCTGCAAAAATTCTGTAAAGGATTTGCGTAAGACAACGAGGATAAAGTATGCATGTTATATCTTTCCATGTTTGTAATTTTATGTAGTTTTGGTGCAATGTACAAGTAAGTTCGATTCCAAATCACAAAAAGATTTGTATATCATTTTCTAAATTTTTGTCTTTCGGAAGTAATGCTGAAGTGTAAGTTGTTTTACCTGTCTCGCTGTCAACCAAAAATTCTTTTTATTACACAATTTATATAAAACATGAAGACAGGAATAAAAGCCTTGCCCTTAATTGATAAACTGGAGTTTTCTATGTATCGACTGCGATTTTGTCACATGTACATTTACTCCATATCCTTTCACATTTTTCTATTTTCTGCAGATTTTGTCTCTCGTGCTGCGTGGAGTCCGTAGAAAGTCTCCCCGTGTTTGAGGTATATGCTCTTATAATATTACAATTATGCCGTGTCTGTTCGTGTGAGAATTTTTTATACGTTTACTAATTCGTTTATTTTTTCAATTTGGCTGTTCAATATTTTTATTGTTTTATTGTTTTATTGTTTTTACGAAAATGTTATAATCTGTACACGCAACTTCTTTTCCCCTTTCAACCTAAGTTACACTGCAAGGTTTGCCTACATCTGTTTCGATGTGCCCCGTGTTGTCTATAGATGTTGTGATTGTCCTTATTTTTGTCTTTCGTCGGGCTACTTAATGACAAATATTTGTATGCAGATATTTCCCGGTTATACTTTTTTTCTCATTGACCGCTCCCGTAATGTGTTGCTTCAATGACGATCGATGTTGCTCAACATTTTTGTCAAGAATACCGCTTAAGTGCACGCTAGGGACCTTCTTGATCTCGCTTTATGGGGTAAATATTGTTCCCTTCTGGCTGAAGACCATCAGGCGACATCCAGATGAATACAGGAATAAAAGCCCTGTCTTTGATAAACTGGAGTTTTCTATGTATCGTGTGCGTTTTTGTCACATGTTCATTAACTCCATATCCTTTCATGTTTTTTCTATTATCAGGTGATAAAGCTTTGCCTACCTCCTGTTTATAAAAATGTTAAAACATTTGATACTCAGTAAGCAGACCATTGTGTTAATACGTTTTTGAATTGTGGGAGTACTCTGCTGTAAGTATCAGGCGCCGCCGACTCATGTTTTGGTATTTTCTAGGAAAGACCTCAAAACTTTATACTGCTTTATCTATATACAATGTTTATCACATTTTATCTAATGTTGATATGTCAATACGTGCATAATATGATCAATTCATCAATTATCTCAGACAGCGTCAATGCAAATAATAAACATCATAAACAATAAAATGTAAATCATTATATAAGAGTGGCAGTTGTACAAATATGTACGGAAACGATTCATCAATTGGCTGCCGCAAGCCTTATTAATCGCACTCCCCCTTATTTAACCTTATCCTTATCCTTATAATCCGTATCCGTATGATCCCTATCCTTATAATCCTTATAATCAATAAAATATCCTTATCTATACTACAACTTCAAACTATAAGATACTGGTCTTGGGATCAGAGACTCAGTAACTTCCGAAAAACAGTTCATATCACTAAATATCCATCCCAAAAATCGGTGGTGTCGCTAGATATCCGTCAATAACAAAGAAAATTAATCAATGTAAAATAGAAATTGACAAATTGCAATGTCTGGCACTGGGAAACAGTTACTCAAATAAAGCTAATATGATAAATATTTGCGATAAATATGGAAATGTCTGGTCCTGGAACAGAGACTCTATTGCAAATTACATCACAAAAGCTTACAATAATCTTCTATGGAAGATTACATCAACCAAAACTTACAATCACTAGATGAGTCGTGACGAAATGTTGCCAGTTAATCTAATAAACTGGATTTAAAAACCCTTAGTAAACCTTATCCTTATCCTTAGAAACCTTATCCTTATAATCCTTATCCTTATAATCCTTACCTTATCCTTATAATCAATAAAATATCCTTATCCTTATCTATACTACAACTTCAAATTATAAGATACTAGTCCTGGGATCAGAGACTCAGTAACTTCCAAAAAACAGTTCATATCCTTTAAATCGGTGGTGTCGCTAGATATCCGCGAAATGATCTGGAACAGCGGCTGCTATTCGAGATCACCGCCACTGCGGAAGTGAGACAAATACGTGTCCATACACATGTTTTATGCTTCATTGCTGTCGTATTCAGACCTTCTAAGCCTTACAACTTGTATATTATGATTGAAAAGAAAGTATTACTAACATGCATACTATAGTATATACAAAATGTGTACAACACAAAATTTTCAACCTGCTTTTATACATAATATGACCCGCTGAAATAATTCTACAACTTTACCTTCAAATTGTGCAGGAATACTAGATTTCCAAGATCCGTCTGGCTTAAACATGCCGGGCTCATGCCAAGCTATTCCCGGATACCTTATATAAAAGCCACTGTTCAATTTGCTTAATAAAGATGTGGTAAAGCTATTGATTCTTACAGCTGCTAAATTCATTGCCTTGCAATTTTGACTACTTCGCCACTTTAAACGAGGCAATATTTGAGACCACATCACTACAGAATTTGGCAACATTTTTTTTATCACAGCAAAGGCAATGCGTATTCTATATCTCAAAACATGTTTTTTGATTTATCACATTGGCTATAGGGGGAAGGTTTGGGCCGAATAAAACTAGTTTAATCCCGCCGCAGCAGGTTTGCGCCTGTCCTAAGTCAGGAAATTTATTAAGCCTTTGTGTATCTTGTCTGTTTTCTAGTTAGTTTACTTTACGTCTATAGATGTCTAGGATGATGTTTATTTCGCTGAACTTGATTACTCTTTATTCAGGGGTCGACTCCGACCTACCGTTGGGTGTGGGGTTTTCTCACCGTTCATTGAAGATTTTATGAAATTGAATCAAGCAATAACACTACATACTTAAACTTAATTTTTTCGGATGTAGCCCTTAAAGGCTTAGGACTTACAACGGCCCAATTTTTGAATTTCCTCTTCAGATACGCCTTTTTCAAAGAGCATTGACGCAGCCCCGATGTTGGTCCGTCTTGGAGCGTGATAATACCAGACGTGTTTTTGTACCCCATTATCGTTTATTATTTTAAACGTATCGGCAGTAATGACATGACTTTGAATTTTCTAGTCCAAAGTCAACCCCCCCCTCCCAACTCTGAACAAACCATAGAATTCTTTAGAAAAAGCTGCGTCATAAAAGATTGTTTCAGATTCTGAGACGCAGACTAGGCGTAAAACTGATATGATATGACCGAGAAGTTCCAGTGTAATTGGTAACCTTGTGTCCTTACCTTTCCTGGACCCTCCAATAATTTACGAACTTAAAAGTTATCAGCAAAACTATCAAACTGTTCTAACTTACATTTAAAATTAATTGCAGATAAGTAAGTACTTACAGTATTAGCTGACTTATTACATAATGATAAATACGCAATAAATAAATGTTACATGCGATAAGGACGGCTGCCAAACTTGTGAAAATTATGCCGGGTTGACATGGACATTTAATACGCATCGAAAACGTTTTCGAAACGTTTAGAAAACGCATTTAGCGTTCAGACGTCATAACATTTTTAATGCGTTTCGAAAATGTTTCAGCTGAAACGTATCGAAAACGCATCAGGTATACGTTTTCTGAAACGTTTTACTTTGAAGCGTTTTCGAAACGCATTAAAACACCATGTGAACGCAAAAAATTCTATGCCATATGATTTTGTTTTTGTTTTTGTTTGTTTAAAATAGCTATGAATTGCATCAGGCTAGACAAATAATATATATACCAAATAAAAATACCCCTTTAAATAATACAATATAGTTTGTATACAGACTACGAAATTAAAAAAACAAGTATACTCTGACAAAAGTCAGAATACTCAAACTGAGTTTTAGTTATTTTTTCATTGATTTATATGAATCTAATTTTTGCATAGCCAATGGCAATTTTGACAAGTTACTGATCTTTATTCCTGTAAAAATTGTTACTTGTATGGATGATAGGAACAAAACCGAAAAATGCAATAAGAAGCAGTGATAGAGAGATACAGATTGGCAACTACTAAATACGTCAAAGGAGACATATAGTACCGAGGATGCAACTGAAATGTTAAAAGCACACTCAGAACTCTTCGATAGTTTTTGTGAAAGCTGATATTATAGGTAAATTTCGTCGGATTGTTATTTAAAATGGTCATAAGCAAAATAACCGAGAGTTGCGTTGTGGTAACAAGACGTTCCGGCCCTACAACCAATTCGCCCTTCCCTATCCGGCCCTGTACTTTCCGGCCTTATTCCAATCCGGCCCTGTCTGAAACTTATTTACCATGATAAGATAAACTTCAAATGCCAATTTTATACCATGGAAGGATGAAATCATACTCGTGTACATGAGGTTTTAGTTTTATGTTTGGGATTTTTTTTATCAATAAGAAATAATACGTCAAAACAACAATATATTATCAACTGGAAATATAGGGACGTATAGACCAAGGCCAGATTGTCATAGGGCCGGACTGACATAGGGCCGCACTGTTGTAAGGCCGGGTGATCTCTAAATCAGCGTTGTCAGTTACATATACCATTAACTACAAGTTGGTCTCTGTAGACAACAAATAATCAATAATTTAAATAGAAAGTCAAACAAGCTAAGGACATATACATGTAGTTGATTGTTCGATCCGTTTTCTGTATACAGCAATAATTCAGTGTTTTATGCATTTTGTGTATTTTGAACAATGTGCATTTGTTGTTTTCTGTGGTTTTAATTTGTTGAATTTGTAAAACTATTGTTTTACATTAAATTTAGAGTTGAAATGTTTACATGTTCATAAACTAAAGAAAATGCGATAAATAGATCCATACCTGCCAACCACCAAAAGTACTGCGATGGGTAATGACCCAACATTGTGCATTCAAATGTTGGGTCATAACACGCGGCGGCATTTTTTCAAAGTTAAAATATGTTTAAAACAATATAAATATCAAAACTATCACGATTGAATTTGTTAAGTAAAACTGAATGCCCTTATTTTACCCATGGTTTTATATTGGGTCCGTGTTGTTCATCTTTGTGTGTGAGTGTCTTAATTTTTCTTTTCTGTGCTGTACCCATGTTGTGTCTTTGTTTTTCTGCCTTTTTTGTTTCTGGTGTTGTCATTGTCCTTGGATTGTTCGCTTTTAGATTGACGGTTCGGTTCTCACTTACTTTATGAGCTCTTTAATTAGGAAATAAAATATTCTTATTTTATTCAAACATATTTATTTCTAGCTTGCATTGTACTCCATGCATACAATATTTGTCAAAAATTTGTCAAAAAAGGAAAATCTCTTTTTGTGTGTAAATATATCAATTATTTGACATAGTTCTCCCCAAAATTTATCAACTGATGTATTGTCAGGAAGTCAAAAGTCTGGCATCAGCTGATAATCCATGAACTCATTTGCTACTTGTCGAGTTCTTGTAGACATTAGAATCTCAGACCAATTTGACCAACTACAATATATTATTTATTATTAAGTTTGTTTTTATTTAGGCTGAAACTATGTTTGGTAGCAGTTTAAGTTCTGGTTAACTTTCAATACATGAATGATGTCTTCAAGATGAAGAACAATAATAAAAGCGTTGTTCAACTGCTTTATTTGCCCTGAATTCACTGCGATTTTGTCTCATGTACAGATGTACAGTTGCTGCAGACCCCCTTTATTTTACTCTTGACTGGACCTAGTATAATATGACGTCTAAGATAATAAAATGCCATAGATCCATTAGTGAAGTTTGCAATTTAAAGCCTCATACAAATTTCATTCCAAACTGGTAGTTTCACGTTTTGTTGGATTCACTGTGCAGAGTCCAAACAACGATCTTTTCCTTATAAATGTTTTATTCAATCTTTATTACTTAATTACCCGTTTCAGGTGCAAAGAACTCACAACCACAACCTTCACTTTTTGTTTACATTGCCGGGTTATCGGCACCCTCGCCAGGTTGAACAATTAAGAGTTTACGCTTCAGTGAACATGCGCGGGAAAATATAACAAACATGAGGTTGCACGCGTTGTCGTGCTAGGTATACCCCCACTCGTTGAAATAAATCATCCCAGGAGTAGCTGAGAAAAGTGTGTCACTATGTTCAATAAGGGAAAAAAGTCCCATCTAACAGGAAGCTGGTATCATAAGGTGACCAAAATGACAGACGACACTTTCCTCCCATATATAAAGTCAAATACCAAATTTGAAATAAATCAGCCCAGCAGTAGGTGAGAAAAATGCGACAAAAATTTTCACTATGTTCAATAAAGGGAAAAATGGTAAAGTCCCGCCAAACAGGAAGGTGATATCATAAGGCCACCAAAATGGGAGATGACACATTCCCCTTATATATAAAGTCAAATATCAAATTTGAAATAAATCGGCCCAGCAGTAGCTGAGAAAAGTGCGACGAAAATTTTCACTTGTTCAATAAAGGGGAAAAAATGGCTAAGTCCCGCCAAACAGGAAGTTAATATCGTAAGGCCACCATAATGGGAGACGACGCATTCCCCCTATGTATAAAGTCAAATACCAAATTTGAAATAAATCGGCCCAGCAGTAGCTGAGAAAAGTGCGACGAAAATTTTCACTATATGTTCAATAAAGGGAAAAATTGCCGAAAAACAGTAAGTTGATATCGTAAGGTAACCAAAATGGGAAACGACGCTTTCCCCCTATATATATAAAGTCAAATAAGCGACGTAAATTTTCACTATGTAAAAATGGCTAAATCCCGCCAAATAGGAAGTTGATATCATAAGGCAGATAACACTTTCCCCCCATATATGAAGTCAAATACCAAATTTGAAATAAATCGGCCCAGCAGTAGCTGAGAAAAATAAAGTTCGGACGGACGGACGGAAGGACGGACGGACGGACAAGGGTATTCCAATATACCACCCACTCACGAGTGGGTGTATAATAAATAAGGGTCTCATTCTGTATGCTGCTGTCAAATAAATAACTGGTTACATGTTTGTTTAAGGTACTGCTGTTTATTAGCTCGATCTGAACTGGTATATATAACAATAAAAGAAAATATTCGGAAAGCCTACAATTTTTCTCCGGAATCATAACAAAATGTCCTTATATTAGTCCGCAAATAGAAATAGTTGGTAAAATGTGACATTCAAATTTAAATAGAAATGTGAACTACAGATGAACACTCACCAAAAGATTGATGTCCAAGCATGTATTTAGCGAACTGCAAAATTTGAAAATCAAATATTTTGCAAGAGCGAATTTAGCATCGTAATAGATACACTCAAGCGCCCCTTGCGCTTGAGTTATAAATGAATAAAAGAAATAAAAAAAAACATTACTTTGATAGCCAATGGATTGCCAATTATTCACAAATTTGCTCTAAAGCTGAAAAATACTAGTGTTAAATATATTGGTTTTGGAATCTATAGGATTATCGGGAATCGGTGTGTTGATTGCGCCAATCGATTCAGATCATTTCTATTGTAAATTTGAAAAAGCGAATCGTGCCATTAATCAACTTATTTTCACAATTCAACTACATCTGCAATGAAAATGAGTTGCAATGATTCTGTTTACAATTGAAATCATTGATCTGAATCTATTCACACAATCCACACATTGAGAATTTCCAAACAGATTCAGTTGTATACTCCATAAGAATTGAGAACAAGTATTGTAACACCGTAAGTGAAGTAAAAGTTTCTTGCTCAAGATTGGTACGTTGACGAGATTTGAAATGGGTAACCAGACCATTGAAATTCGTCTAATTGTATCAAATTTCTTTCAAATGCAGTAAGAGTTGCAAAAAATTTGACTCAATATTGTGAGTTATTACCATTATTAGTCAAATTATTGTAATGGTATACATTTTGCCTTATATTTCAGAAAACGAATGAAAAATAGATTGAGATTTAAATTAGAAAATATTCAGTATGTCATGGACTATATTTTTAGCTGAGTTGCGACAAAGTGGAACTAATGAATTGATTAATGGTGACTGGGTGTGCGGGTGTCTGGGCGTCAACTGTTGGTTTCCACATGATATTTTAAGAACTACATGTCATATGTAAATGAAACTTTGCACAGACATGACTTATGATTAGAGGAGGAACCCTATAGATTTTGAGGTTTATTTGATAAATTCCAAGGTCACAATCTGCAAAAAAATAGAACAAAATTAAACATTTCATTAAAATCAGGAAATAAAGCCTAAAATCATATGTTTGGTATTATTTGATAACAAAAATTGCTGCTAAAAAGACTTGTATCATGATGTTTCAAATTTTTCTTGGAAGTTCAGTGTTCAATAAATCCTGATAACCCAGCAAGGGGCGGAGCCTGAGAGTGATACAACATCCGAATTTGGCCTGTTGCTGTATGGCCAGCCCATACTACAACATTCTAATAAAACTGTTGTTATACGACTTTTCTGTAAAAGATGCACATAAATGATGCAACAAAATCAGTTTTGGTTCAGATATGTATGTTTTTAATTAAAACCGCCCTAGAATTAAATAAAAAATCTCAACCAAAGCCGGTTTCCTTGCAACGAATATGCACAATACTGTAAATCGCTGGTGTTGAACAAAATAAAGATAAAACATAATTCATAATTATTGCACAATTCCTTTGTATTGGTTTAACATATTAAATAAACAAAATAGTTGTCTTAAAAATCACAGAAAATATTTTCACGAATGTAAACTCCGAATTTATTGAAATTCAACTTCAATGTTTTAAAATTTGTAAATTTTGTATTAATTAATCAAAATATATTATTAGCTAGAGGTGTAATTTCTCCTTATTTGGATTTACTTCTTGATCCGTGAAATTTTCGTTCACTATCTAAATTCTCATTGGTTAATTCTTTTCTTTGTTCTATTTGAAATAAAAATCGATATTTATTTCGTATTTGAATTTTGGACTGTTCTGTAATATTTTGAAACACCACCCTCCCACCTCTTTTTGTAATTTATTTTTCGGTTAAAAATTACATGAAGTCAGTGTGTTCTTAATGTGGCGGACTTTTTGTGCCAAAAATATTAATTTATACATATTTAATTATTTATTCATATGTATTTATTATTCATTATTATCATAAATAACTAATTGTATACATTATTATTAATAATATAATTTATTATATGTTTATTTATATAGATAAATGCCATAATTAACTTGATAGTCTTTCTTTTATATAAAGCCTAGTCTTGCTAATTTAAACGAAATATTGCAATTATTGAAAGTTGATCCATTTGTTAAATCCAGCATGGGAACGTCACGATCATCTGACTCGGTTGCGCATTTGATTTTATTCCCACACATAACATCGCTACTCTCCATTGGTTCTTCCCTTTTTCAGCTTTTCGTTTTAATGTCGGCGGATCAAGCGCAGCAGAGACTTGTTTGCATATTTCATTGCTGGATTGCTTGTATTTCCTAACAGCCTTCTCGGTCTGAAATGGGTTGTAATGGATAGTGGAGCTTTCAATTGCCATGGAAAACCAAACCAGAACACTGAAAGTATTTTGCTAAATATCTTTCTTCACAATTTCATAAATAGGTATAAACTATATTATAAGGGGAACCCCTGTCGATTTGTTTTTGAAAGGGGCATTGTAATGTTTGATTTCTGAAATATGTATTACCTGGATTATAAGGGGAACCCCTGCCCAAATTTTTTTAATGGTGGTCTGAAATGGGTTGTAATTGATAGTGGAGCTTGAAATTACCATAGAATCCGCTGAATCTACTTGCGCAATTGGAACCATACTTGGTGACAACTTCCATAATTGGTCCCCATTGAAGAATGTGTTTGGTAAGTCCGCATCTATTCCAAGATGGCCGCCAGCGGGGGACATAATTTAGCATTGGACCCTATGGGGAAAATACATACAAAGACCTTCTCTGAAACTAATTGGTCAGTTGGAATCAAACTTGGTCACAGTAGGCCTTTACTGGTCTTAAAAAATATGTGTGATAAGTCTGCACCTCATCCAAGATGGCTGACGGCGGTTAACATATTTTAACATTTGACCCTATGGGGAAACACGTTCAAAGATCTTCACCTTTAAAACTTCTAGAAAATGAGACACTTTACCAGTAAGGTAATTTGGCTGCAGTTTATGTCAGCCATGGACCAGGTGAGCTATACAGGCTCTTGAGAGCCTCTAGTTTAATTTGATTTACCCGCCACCAGAATATCAAAGCACATTGAAAATGCAAAAAAGTTCTGTTTTTCCATAACACAATCAGCATTAATTAAATCCTTTTCGATGCTTTTGCTTTCCCGTGATAAAAGTGAATTGAAATATTTGCACCTCAGGTGTGTTTTCGCAAAATTTAAGTCACAGTTTGTAAAATCAAATAATCAATTGCATGTTCATATTTTACACATGATAAACATAATTTCCAGTGGCAATCATATAAATGGTGAGGAAATCAATTTAAAATTATAAAATACTTTTATAATTTTAATGATGTACTTGCAATGAGTAAAGATTCCTTCTATGGGACAAATGATGCTCCATATACCATTGGTACCCTTATGTCATCCATAGAGATATATGGGATGATTCCCCTAGGAAAATATAAGTAATTAAACGGGGATGACATGGAGGTGGTAGATTCCGGATTGCATTTGCCTAATGGGATTAATATTTCTCCAGATAAAAGGTATTTGATATCGTAATATTAAGAATGTCTTTAGTGTCTTGGTGTTTTGAAACGTGAAAAGGGGGTGGGACATTCATTTCTTCGTAAAAGATACATATACAAAGGCTCATACATCTGCAAAACACACATAGCCGATTTTAATGAGACAAATAAAAATATCGAGTCAATAAAACAATTCAACTTGTTGTCCCTTACAAATACAGTATCAGGTACAAGACAGAAATTACCAAGCAACATATTCAGACGTCACTGACGTCGCTTAGGAACGTCGGATGTCAAGTACGGCTTGGTGGTAAATAAATCGTAGTTCGTGATTACAAAAGTGAGAAAATAAATCAAACACCGTTGAAAATGCAAGATTTAGAAATCTCAGACACCCTCGGGTAAGATTTCAATGGTTCTCTGACTCGGCAAGCCTCGTCAGAGAAATATTGAAATCTTACCCTTGGGTGTCTGAGATTTCTTGATCTTGCCTTTTCACCGGTGTTAGATTCATATAGTCTCAACCCATAGGTAAGATGAGAATTTCACGGGAGAAAATACATTATGACGTTATCGACGTCATAGTAAAATGCTTAGATTCGGTGGTAAAGAAATCAGTATTTTGCGTATAATTTGGAAAAACTAAATGCACGATTTAGAAATCTCAGACACCCTCGGGTAAGATTTCAATGGCTCATCAGAGAAATATTGAAGTCTTACCTTTGCTGTCTGAGATTGTTTGATCTTGTACTTTAAATGGTGTAAGATTGTGTTATTCTCTAATCAATGACAAGCGCACTAATCTTCATTTATAGATACATATATGTATCGGAGTTTGGAAGCAAATACATTTTTACATACGAAAGAAAACAAAATGGCAGACTTGATCTTATCCAGGTGTGTTGATGTTTAAATACTGCACTGTATATTTTCTCCATTTACTCCACTTGTTTATTTAAGAGTTTGTCTGTCCTGCAGTGTTGAATCGGTAAAAAGATTCTCCGTGAGAGACATGTAAACTCTCTTTATATTTCAGATATGACGTACTTGCTTTTGAGAGAATATCTCATATGGATACTATCACATTTTTGAATTTTGGCGTTTTATTTCTTGTAATTATCAAAAGGTATTGTCACCACCTGTTTATAGCGCCTACATCTCAATTTTACTATGCCAAATGTTCTTGAATTGACTCGATTATTGCCCTGTGGTTGTTTATATGTTGTGTTGAGAATGTCTTCTATTAAGTTTTTGTGTCGGGAAACTAACTACACTGATCGTAAGAACACTTTGACAGTTAATTTTATGTTTGTTTACCGTCCCGCATCCCTGAGTAAAAAGAAATATGGATGTAGAATAGTTAGACATGTGTCAATGAATTCCACTCAAACCGGTGCTAGGGGATGTCTTGAACTTACTACTGTTCAAGAGGAAACATCTTTGAGGTTTTATTGTTGTTAATTTTGCAAAGGGCATATATTCCCGAAAATTCTACCTCGCGAAATTTTTTTATTAGAAATATAACAAAACATTAGTGAGAATTGCGAAAATAAAACCTCGCGGATAGATCCAAGATTTAAAATCTAGAGATTTAAACTACGCGAAAATAACCCTTTTACAGCTTGTGATGTGAACAAAAATTATTGTTGAAGGCCTCATTTACTCCATATTCTTGTTAATTTTATTCATCATACATTAAAATTTTCAACCGAATTGTTATTGTATAACCTTTATTCGTAGTGTCCGATAAAAAATTATTTGAATATTCTCATTCAACAAATATCTGTTCCAACATTTCAAAATTTGGTCATTCTGTTTGCAATGTTCAAGTTCAATCAAGTGACCAGTCAAAGAAAGACAACTGTAATAAACAACATCCAAACTGGAACCGCTATGTCTTTATCTTACGAGCAATAACTCGATGAACTCCAAGATCAACAAATATTGGAATTAAACATACAAATGAACACTTCAAATATATTTTTCAGATAAACAAGGTGATATTACATACAATATTCTGCAAAAGGATTTAATTTTATGTTTGTTGACGATCCGGCATGGATAGGATAAAAAGACAAGATGCAGTGTTCCTCGCCAACTAGCGATGTATAACGCTCAAAACCGTCCTAGGGAACTTCATGAACTTATTATACATCGCTGGATCTGCCAAATGCTATACAAAACATAAATCTAAATTGCTAACCTCCATCTTGACAGCTGTTAAAGAGGGCCTTCAAAAATACTGTGGTACTTGCTTTTCAAGAAGCGGTGTAAATGAAATGTGGATTTTGAAAAACTCCAAAGATCTACTTGACATCTTAAAGTCCAGATCACTATCAAATTGTAACAGCATTAAAACTTTTGACTTCTCCACACTTTACACTACTATTCCTCATGAATAACTAAAATCACGGCTGAAAGGTTTAATTCATAGATGTTTCTCACGTAAGAACGGTCGGTGAACGAAGATGTAGGTACATTGTTGTAGGTAGAGCACAAGCCTACTTTTTGAAAAATGACTCCGAATCGGAGAAAAAATATACAGAGGAAGAAGTAATTAAAATGTTCGAGTTTTTGATCGACAATATATTTGTCCAGTTTGGAGAACTTGTTAATTAACAGACTATCGGAATTCCTATGGGCACAAACTGTGCGCCTCTCCTAGCCGATCTGTTTCTTCACTCCAATGAAGCTGAATTCATCGAAGGGCTTCTTCAAAATAAAGATAAAAAACTGGTCCAATCCTTCAATTTTAGCTTCCGTTATATAAATGATATTTTGTCACTAAACAACCCTCGGTTTGGTGATTTTCTTCCTTTGATCCATCCAAAAGAGCTCGAAATTAAGGATGCCACAGACACTTCTATGTCAGCCTCGTTCCTTGACCTTGACCTTGAAATTGACAACAGAGGTAGACTTCAAACTAAGCTGTACGACAAACGCGATGACTACACCTTCCCAATAGTAAACTTCCCTTTTCTTTGTAGCAACATCCCAACAGCGTCGGCATATGTAGTTTACATCTCCTAGCTCATTCGCTATTCAAGAGCCTGTGTTCGATACAGTGATTCCTTGATAGAGCCCGGTTGCTCACAAATAGGCTACTTCAACAAGGATGTGTTACCCAAAACGTGAAGTCATCCCTCCAGAAGTTTTACGACGGACATCACCATCTTGCAGACCGCTATGGGATATCTGTTTCCCAGATGACAACAGATCTTTCCCTCTAAAGCTTAATTGTTGTTACCTCTACCGGATTTGACCTTACTACCGGATTTGACATGTTCAACAAGGCGGGTGTCTTATAAGAAGTAGGAGATGCTAACTCTACCGGTGCACCTGATCTCAACCTTGGTTTTTTTATTGGGTCCGTGTTGTTCATCTTTGTGTGTGTGTGTGTGTGTGTGTCTTCATTTTCTTTTCTGTGCCGTACCCATGTTGTGCCTCTGTTTTTTATCTCTTTTTTTTGTTTCTGATGTTGCCATTGTCCTTGGATTGTTCGTTTAGGATTGACAGTTCGGTTCTCACTTACTTAATTGCAGGGTATGAGGAAAGCCAATTCTTGAATTCCTCATGACGACATCAGGATAAAAAACAATGATAAAGCTGGGCTTATCCGTGTCTTTTTATTGATGAATTATTTCAAAATTCTACCAAAGCAGATTCGAGAAAGCCATGTCATATAAATAACTTGTAGTTTCTATATCTTTACATAAATCAATTTATTTTAGGGAAACATTATATAGACAAATAAACAAAAACGACAAAACTACAAATAATGTTAAGATTTCTCTTAGGAAGAAATATTGAGTAAGCATGCGCTTACTTTGATTCGTTTTGGGACAATATTTTATAATATCAATTCTATGTATTAAATCAGAATGTAAATTTTTTTCCAGAGAATTTTTATTGATACAAATCCAGACAATATCGAAATTGATTCCAGGACAGGCGATCTCTGGATAGGCTGTCACCCACGACTGAAACCATTGTCCGAATATCACTTTAAGTACATGGGAAAATCAATATCGCCCTCTCAGGCAAGTTTGCAATTATTAGTCAGATGTCAATATCTCTCTCATGCAAATACAGCATTGTTGTTAAATCTTTACTTCTGGTTTTTGTTGGCAAAAACATGATCATCTCCTAAATGCTTTACACCATAACAAAATTTAAACAATTTTTCATATTGGCAGTATTTTGCATTGCACAATATCATGTTCTTCTTTCATAATTGAAGATGTTGTTATACCAAATCTATTTAGAAGTATTTCAATTGAAATTTCATATGTAAGAAGGCTTGATATCATAGTCAACGGAAATTATGTCCTTAGCTAGCTGTCAGTAACTGCGAGCATTTGTCCGGACAGTACCTGTATGTATTGTCTTCATGTTTTATGTACTTCAGTGTAAGGGTACTCGTCTTGATAAGTTGGACTTTTTTCTAGTTTGTTTTTTACTGTGAGTCTTTTTGTGTATTTATTTTTAGCCATTCACCACACATAGGGGAGGGTTTGGATCCAAAAAAACGAGATAAACCCCTTCACAATTTTTGCGCCTGTCCAAAGTCAGGAATATGTTGGTCATTGGCTTGTCCTTGTCTTCTTATAAAATTTTAGTTCCTTGATATTTGGGTTATTGGATGTGGTTTGTTTCCATTGATTTATTCACTTTTTTACCTTTCGGGGCCATTTAGGGCTTACTATATGGTGTGAGGTTCCTCACTGTGTTAAAGACCATATGGTGACCCCTAGATGTTTTGTTTTTGGTCGTTTTAAATCTGGATATGGGATGTTGTCTCCTTGACATTTACCTCATTTCCTTTTTTTTTCATAAGTATGCAAAACTGGTTACTTAATCTCAAAAACCATGGCTAATGTAATCAAATACCAACGTCACCTAAGGCAAGTTAATATTGAGAACAATTGCATATATTCCAACTAAATGCAGTCAACATGGTCTATATAAAGTTTCAGACCTTTAAAATCTCAGCGTTGAAAATAATTTAGCTTGATTATATGTAAGTTTAGGAAAAATAGCATAATAAAAAACTCTTTCTAGACAATAAAGACAATTAAACGTGAATTAAAGTGACAAAATAAACGCTGCTGTCCTATGTTGTAGAAATTAAATATATTTTTCCAATGGAGGATAAATATCATAATTGATCAAGTTGTCAAACAATAGAAATAACTGGAAAAAAATTATACAAAATGTCTTGCAAGGGCTCCATAAAAAACAGAAGAAGAATGAACCGCTTCTCAATTTTTTTTTAGTTTTCTATTATAAACATACGTCGGTCGTTGTTTGTCGACGTACAAACTTGAATTTAAAACTTGTGTACCCTCCAATTCTGTTCATAAAAATGTCCTTTCTGGGTCAAAAATATGACGGCTGCACTAATTTGTTCTGTGTTCGGATTAGTGTTGAGTTAGATTTGTCGTATGTGTAATGGATTTTTCTTTCTAGTCTCTCCCTTTGAATGTGCTTTCAACTTTTTAAAACTTTTTTGTATGTGATGAAACATAAAAAAATGGTATAAAAATGAAGTCTTTTTGATGTGAGATTTGGGGATTGAAAATATTGTATATAAAAAAAAAATTACTGTGTAATTGTATATTTACTTGTTTCTTTGTTTTAAATTAAGGTGCTGAGATCAAGACTGAAAACGGACTTACATTTGAAAAAGAAAGGAAATGGGGTAAATATACGACATCAGATATAACCGAAATTTTCCTCGATGATGGAAAATACATATCAGCGTCAGCTGTAGCTTCCTATTTTGGTGATCAGGTGCTCATTGGAACAGATGGATCTAACCTAATTCTCTGTGATATGTTATGAACAATGTTTGTAATTGTAATCCGAATTAATATAAGAAAGGAAACACCTACAATGGCCGCAAACCACAATCACATGCCACAATCCACCAGGGAACCGCACGAGAAAAACAATAAAATGACAAAAGACAAACATGGACAACGATAGGAACTCGGGATAGCTGGACTTGGTATCGGCACTAGCAAGAACTAGCGGTAGGGTTCAACCGGTTTATGGGTACCCAAACCTCCCCTTTCTCTATCCCGTTTCCCTATAGTATAATAAAACATACAAATAAAACCCAATACAGGTAGACTACTAATCTTGAGAAGGAAAGAAAAAGACAAAACGTAATTTAGAAAGATGGGTCGAGGAGTGCTCGCCGCTAAACTGCCGGCTAGCTCAAGGAGGCTTGTCTGCTGGTAAAACACTGTCGCACTACGGAATAAAGATCAAACTCAAAACTCCCCGAAGGGTTTGGTAAAGAACTATCATAGATTTCAGTAGAAATCCGAATGTCTGTAACAGCCTGTATATGGCTTGTAGTAAAACCAGTAAAAACCAGTTTATGTCTCTTTGAATAACTTATTCTGAGCTTACAGTTAGATCTGCATGTATCATAGTATCAAACATATATTATATTCATACAAATTAGATAACCCGAAAGGCTAACACGTGACATGTGATAATTTGTTTGAGTAACTACTTACGATTATATCCTTCTTCACTGCTGAACCTGAATTTATAGTCAAATCGGTAATTTGTTATTTAAGAATGGCCAATAAATGGTTACCTTGGAATTTTTCAAAGGATAGTAAAATATTAAAAGAGTTAAAATACTAATAGAAGTCGAAAAGACAAAACTGGACAAAGTCATCAGAGATGTACGAAGATCACAGTGTCCTATGTTAGTATACAGTTTTTGGTTCCTTGCAAATTATACAAGTTTTTAATTTCAATTTACATGCTGAAAATACATACTATGTTGGGTAAAAACAAAATTACAGAACAGAATTACTAAGAACCGAAATCCATATGGCAAAAATACAAAACAGGTGCAAAATCAAAACAAAACATGTAAACATCAATGGTGCTGATTTGGTGCATTTCAAAAGAAATGGTGGGTCAAACCGGTTTTATGGTGCTCCATACCTCCCCTTCCATTACGGTAGTGTCTGGTAGCGACTTGACAACCGTAGACAGTAAAAAGAAATATTCAACCCAGTACTAAGTAAAAAATGAATTTTAATTCAAAGTTCGGACCGAAGCTTCTAGTTTGCCGCAAAGGAATGATATCTATTAAAGAACTCTTTAAATATGCATGAATGGAATTTTATGAAGCATTGGTTAATAAGGCGTTTAAAGAGATCATTTTTACAGCAACATTGTTCACAAAACTACTTCAAGTCGCAGGACTAGGATGCGCTGTCGAATATATGGTAAAAAATACACCAGTTAGTATACACATACTTTATTTGCATAAATATATACATATATGTCACGATGACTTCAAGATTAACAAAAGCAATAAAAGAGTAGTTCCATTCCTTTGTCTTTCATTGTATTTGTACATCCGTTCATTGTTTATTCAAAAGGAAATTAAACTCACGCAATGGCTTGCTCACAAAGTCATCTATAGTTTACAATGAATGGCAATGATTGGACATGTGAGTCTTTTAGTAGTAACAAAATTATAATGTAAGTTTAAGTTAGGCTGTACATTTTCAGTTTTATGGATTGGGATAAAAACCTATGTATAATGATGAGTGTGTGTTTCTAAGTAGATTGGTTAAACAAAGGTAAATAAAAGTTTATAATTGACAAATAAATTCTAATTGTTATTCAAACTTTAACAAATATAACCAAATTAATAAACTATTAAATAACAATTACAATTACAAGGATTTTGGAATGTAATTAATTAAATTACAATTACTTTGCAAATGTAATTAATTAAATTACAAATTACATTTAAATTAACAAATACAGGGATGATTGAGTAAATGTACATGGAGCAAAATCCCTATAAATACATAGTAATATTAAGCTTTCATTGTGTTCTTCATCCTGAAGTCATCATGATGCTTTCAACAAAGAACAATAGTAAGTTGAAGATGGCCCTAGCACTAGTTTGAGCGGAATTCATTTGCTAATAACAAAATACCGAAGTTACTGTGAATTTACTTTCTGCATATGCGCATTTCGACAACTTATGTCTGTTCAGTGCAGATTAAATATAAACGTTTGGAAGACCAAAAACTCATAGATGTTTAAAAACTGATAGAGAACAAATACCAATATGATCTAAATGTACAGCCAAAACCAGCTAAGGTCAGAGCTTTGCATGATGGAGATACTCTTTAGTTTTCAACAAAATTACAAAAATTTAGATATTGTAAGGTTCCAAATATAATCGGCTTTCGGGTCAGCACCGAAGTAACGACTACTTGGCTGGTGAATATTGTTGAACAATCGACATCCATGTATCCATTTTGTCATGGATGCGGGTGGCCAACAAGCATAACATATCAGGCAAAGCACTCTTACAAACCCTGTCATCCATTGCCGGACAAAGGGACCAATAGACAATACAACATATAAACGATCACAAGGCACTAATCGAGCTGGTTGTAAGGAAACTTGGCAAGTAAAATCAGGAGATGTGGGCAGTATTTATACAGATGGCCAGAAAAAAACTTTTACAAAACAAGAAAGCCAAATGTATTGTTTTTATTCTTTATTTTCAAGAGTTATTTATCATGCTAACAAATGAAAATTACTGAAGAATCATGAAGGAAATCTTACATATATATTATTGCAAAATTAATAAATAGCCAAAAAAGTTGACTGATGTGATTACTTATAAACTTTCTCTACGTCATATGTTCAAATGTATTGTCCTGTAGTCTAAACTTATCAGACCCATAAGTTTATCAATTCTTTTTATTTAGGGGTGCTTATTAACTGACTGGCAAGTTAACTCAGTAAAATTTTGAAATATTTCGAATTCCCTCAATTTGCCATGTGTCTAACTTTCATATATAACTGCTACTTCAATGTGTGAGTAAAATATTTATGAGAGCTCAGCAAACAGTTCAAGCACATTAACAGAGCATTCATCTAATTGGAAAATGTACATGTATTTAAAAAGTTGATTTTAATGCATGGGGACACTAATTAGACACTAATTATAAGTCTAGTTAATCATTGCACAAAGGTAAATATGACAAACAACTGATTAGAAGCCATATTGCTGTAGACATACAAAAACACATTTTTAACTATTTATATTTATAAATTTAATTTATATTTCAAACATTAATAAACTTTTTTAAAACATCTAAAAATGAAGAAAAAATACACCAGAGGAAACAGCAATTTGCAAAATGTCCACATTTGAAAACAAGAGAGAAAAAAATGCCTATTCTTGTATAAAAAAATAACAAGTCATAAACATTTTGTGTAGTGTAAAAAAAATTTCTAAACTTTCTTGCATACTCATAAGAAGAAAAGAGGTTGCCATCTTTCATTCTCTCTCTTTTACATGTAGCATGTATACTATGTAATTGAATGTAATTAGTAAAGTAATTGTCACCTTTTTGGGAAAGTAATTAACATGTAATTCAAATTTTTGTCAATTACACATTACTTCCAATTACATCAAAATTTGTAATTAATTACAATTAATTACATTTACACATTACAATTACCCCATCCCTGCTTAGAGTTATAATCTCATTTCTAGGGCCTTTATTTAAATGTTTAGGGACTGTAATATAATGATCTTTTAAGTCTTAACAGGAGGGAAAGTGGTTGAAATAGAACAAAAGAATTTGAGCTCTCGTTTAAATGAGGTAGAAATGTTACTTTTTGGATTGTTTACCATAGATGCATAATTATAAAAGTTATTTCCAATGAAAAAAATACTAATGTTTTTATTCCTATATTTTTAATTTATATGAAAGCAACATAGATTGCCGCAGATGAATGTGTAGATGTACATACATTGTAAAAATAGGCATAAAAGGTCAATTTTATGTCTGTCTTTCTTTCAAAGTGGATCCCCAAAAAGGCCATTTTTAGATTTTGACCAATTATGGTACATGGATTGCCAATATCCTTGTTAATCCATGTGCAAATTTTTATGTCCGCCCTTTGTAGCGTTTCTCCAGAATAAAAGTTCAAACACGATCCAATTTTTATTTCTTCTGAAAATATAAATATGTTGTGCGATGGCCACAAGTTAACTATTAAACAGAATAAAATGTTATAGTTGGACACGATTAAAAGGTAAAAACACAAAATGTACAAATTAAAAAACACATAAAAATGACAAAAATTTTTGTCATTTTTATGTGTTTTTTGTCATTTTTATGTGTTTTTGTCATTTTTATGTCTTTTTTAATTTGTACATTTTGTGTTTTTTTACCTTTTAATCGTGGCCAACTATACCATTTTATTTTGTTTAATAGTTAACATAAAAATTTGCACATGGATTAACAAGGATATTGGCAATCAATGTACCATAATTGGTCAAAATCTAAAAATGGCCTTTTTGTATATTTCTTATGCATTCTTTCTGGGGTTTCTTTCAGGAATCAACTTTGTATAAAAACGAAACTCTCAGCAAATCACCCCAAAAGAATACGAAAAGGTAACCACCCTTATATTACACTTCAAATACTAATTAGCACCTATCCGAAAATCTTGAAATTTGAAGAAGTAAAAATACTAAAAGTAATACATGCTCCTTTAATTGCCCCAAATATTTATTTCACCGTGAGTATAAATCACTCGCGAGCTAAAAATATAATGAAAAGTTCATTTTCTCCCTACTTAAAACTTGAAAAAGTGGATCCTGAAAAAGGCCATATACATAAATCAATTTCATTTGGTTTATACGATGCATAATTATATATTTAATAATACTCCTAATTTTTGTTTCCGCCCATGCCTTTTGGGGGTAGCTAGAATTTTTTCTTTCTTATGTTACAGTTTTGACTATCAGATAGAGTTGGTTTTAAAACGATGTTTTATGAATTAATCAACGGCAATTGTATATTTCTCATATATCTGTACTATACAGCGATTGTTGCAGCATAAGATGCATGGCATGTGAAATGTGAAAATACCGCAAATGTTAAAAATTTGTTTTTTTATCGTGGCTGTGTTGTCACACGTCTTATTTATTTGAGGAGATGACAGGTATACATATTTACAGCGGAGACAATTTTTGTGAACGACTTCCCAGCCTGTTAAGGCCATCTCGAAACGTAATATACTGTCAATAGTCTGAGTCGATCAATAATCTTCTGGCAGATTCGAAATCAATCGGCAAACGAATACCGTAGCAAAAGGGGAAAAATGGGGAAATTCTTGTATAAAAAATCCAACGAACGTTGCCAATCATATTTAATACAAACTGAGACACCCGTACAAAGACAAAACAAATGAAATAAAATGATCCAGGACACCATAAAACTAAAGCACTAACAGTGTAAAGTTCAGTCGAAGATAGATATTCTAACAAGTTTCTAGTTGTTTTGAGAGTTGACATCTGATTCTCCAAAATGCTGAGTAAACTTCGTCACTATATATCTTTAGTCCGTCTATGATTGCAGTAAGTAATTACTATAAAAAGAAGGATGGGGTAAATGTCAAGGAGACAGTATCCCAACTCTAGGTTGAAACGACCCAAAACAAACCTTCTAGTTGGTCACCGTACGGTCTTCAACACAGTGTGGAACCTCACACCATATGTGGGTGGAAATCATGTATGAGTCATGATTTCACTGCACGTACAATAACTCAAGGTTTCTTATGCGTAAGGTTTCACAAAATTTTCAGCTTTGAACTTCAGGTTTTCTCCTTCCAAAGCCCCTGTGACCATGTAAAAAGCTCATAGTTATAAACAGTAGGTTTAGAAGTTAGTATAATTGCTGACTTGTTACTGTGACTACACATTTTCCGACATAACTTTACCTTTATCACCAGTCAACAAAATATTCTTTTTTTCATGGTTTCTTGAGACATTATAATTAAGAAATAAAACGTGGCCGTCATACTATATTGTCATTATAACATGGGCTTGAGTTGTTTTTGCAAATATTTCATCCCGAGCATTAGCGAGGGGTAAAATATGCAAAAACAACGAAAGCCCATGTTATAATGACAAAATAGTATTTGGCGGGTATGATTTATTTCGATTCTAATATGGAAATTTCACCCATTCTATATCCGAAGCGTGCAGCGACTATCTAATGGTTCCGTAACATTTTGATTTTGATAATCAAACTCGCTGACAAAAACTTTTCACAAATACAATAAAAACTTACTTTTGTTTGATTTAATTGCCGTTTGCCTCAAGTCCTCTTTATCTCTATTCAAACTTTCCAACCAACGCTGCTTACGAACCGGACATAACGATTTTATTTTTTGACGTCACAAGTAGGAAAATTAAAGTTTGTCCTTAACATTGACTCTTCAAGTGGAAGAAAAATTCCATAATGAATTTCGGAAACAAATTCAATTAAAAATTTGCGAGTGGATGTTAAAATGAAAAATAGATTCAAGATATGCAACAGAAACTATGCATCTTTTGCGCATGTGCTAAGAGTGTTATATTGGTATTATAACATGACTCTATTTACACAGCTAATACAAGAAGCCATATTAGAATGGGCTTTTTAAAATGTTTTAAAAATTCAAAATGTACATCACATTATGTTTCATAGTGTTATTCCACAAAACTTTACTTGAATTATAATATACGCATATATGTGAGACTCAGATTAACGCCCGGACTCAAATCGATGTCCGATTCTCAGATAGACGTCCAATGACGTCATATTCCCAGATAGACGTCAAATGACGTCATGTTCTCATATCTACGTCCAGTATTGTGCATTTCTCAAGTCGGCATCCAGTTACATTCTCAGATCTTTGTAAGATTTTAAATCCTCAGGTATAGGCGTCCAAATTTTCTCTCAAATATATATATAAAAAAACGTTTTTTGTATTAGAATTATCGTTATACCTGTAATGAAATATTGAGTTTATTATATAACGTTTGAAAGTCAGTGCAGGTGTTATTAAGTATTTGTTTATTGCTGTTTTTAGGTGTCGTGCTAGATATTGTCCCGATAATACAAGAAGTAATCATTGTGCCAGTTTTCATTATTGAAACCACCTCAGCACCTCAGTTGACCTGACTAGACACGGGCCATTTGATTCTCAGGGGAATGAGGGGGCTGGGGTTTTTTAGAAAACAATTTTCTTGTCCCGATGTTTGCCATAACAAATTATTATCAATTCCCTTACCAACACTTAGGTTGAAAACAATAATCTAGCCCTCAACTTGACCATACGAAAAAAAGGACTGGCTCGACAATGTCCCTAGCATAGTGCATATTGAAAGCAAAAATTTGGCTCCGAAGCGGGCCAAAAAAAAAAAAATAAAAAAATAAAAAAATAAAAAATAAAAAATTCCCGGCTTGGGTGAAAATCCCAGCCCTCTAAAGTCTAGTCGGGTCAATAGGAAATACACCGGTCTGAAAATGCATGATCCGCATCATCTACCCGGCGTTGCAGCGATAATTTTGACGAAAAATACTTAATAATGGGACTCATGTGTCAAAATTTTTGAAAACTCGGTAAACAGAAAGTGGTCTCTAGCAGTGGAAATGCACGTCATGATCATTAAAGCCTTTTGATCAAATTTGAGATTTATGCTGAGATAAATTTATGCGATTAAAAATAACTTTTTAAATGCTATTAGTTGCAAAAAATGTTTAAGATGGTAAACATGATAAGGATATAGATTCCTGACAAGTTTGGAAATGCATCACACAATATGGCATGGCGAAAAAATAAATATACAGTTACACACAGAGGTTGTAAAATGCCATGTGGAACAAAAGTAAAGAGGCATGGTGTATGTTCTCTATATTGCGTTAGTTTTGGTGTAATTGTTCATTTAAAATTTTTTGCACTTTCAAAATTTAATATTTTTGCTGTCTTACTTCATAAAAATTAAACTTTTATTATATCCATCTGCAATAAGGCAAAAATCTTCTGATCCGATTTGCCAAGTCTTCATACAATTAACTAGATGAGTCCTTTGTTGTCGTTGATATATTGTCTTTTTGGTCTCCTTGTCGGGCAACGGATGACAGTGTTTGTGAGAATAAATCGACCTTTATTTTAGTCCTGTTGATCACCAAGAAAGACATGCCTGTAGCAATGTTCGACTTCAGCGAAAAAACGTCGATTTGAGAATGTGAAAAAAGGACGTCGATTTGAGAATGGACGTCAATTTGAGAATCTATAGGAGAGGACGTCGATTTGGGGAGATTTACTATTATGACGTGTAGGTTGGACATCGATCTGAGAATCGGACGTTGATTTGAGGTCGGATGCCGATCTGAGTCTTAAATATATATGCCTTCAAAAGTACAAATTCAACAGTGTAGAATTTTATAAACCCTTCGTCGAATTAGAAACGGATTGGTGACTTATTATTTCTTTTGTATTTCAAATCTGAAGTCACATATAATACTTATTGTGCACGTGTCTACGTTTTATGCATTATTTATTAACACTGCAATTCATTCATAGACTTTAAAAGGTTAAGAAATTGAAACATTTACATGCATTCATATTGCAAACGAATAAATATGTTGCACACAGCGGTAAAGGATATGTAAAACACATTACATTGGTATGTCTTTGTATAAGATTTTTTTACTACTAGAGATTAAGAACTTAAACAAGTGTACATTTCATGTCCAACCAACAAAACATTTTGTCAGGTTTTCTTTGGAATAAAAGGGACAACAGGAAACATCTACAATGGCTGAAAATTATAATTACTTGCCGTTATCTGGTATGGAACTACACTGGAAAACACAAAAAGACAAAAGACGAACGTAAACAACGATAGGAACTCGGGAGAGCCGGAACACACTAATACACTACATGGTACTCTTTTGATATAATTAAATAACAACATTTAACAGAAAAATCGGGAAAACGGAACAGTAGACTAAAATGAATGAGTGGTTTGATATTCCATGGGAAGTTCTTCATCCAAAATTGTTCTTTGGCTGTCATAAAAAAGTCATAAAAAGTTTGTTTTTGTTTTTTGTTTTTTTTTTTTTTTTTTTGGTTAATTTTTGTTTTTATAATCAAGCCTTCAAATCGAAACTGTAACTATACTTCAGGGTTTTACGTTCGTCGATGTTTTTTTAAAAAAAAATGAAATTAGTTTTTTTTAATTGATATAACATAAAAAGTAATGGATCTACAAGTGGAAAAACACGCACAAATTTCTTTAAAAAAGATGACAAATCTGGAGAAAACTATAGGGCTGCACTCAATAGAATCCAAAAAAAAAAAAAAAAAAAAAAGACAAGAGCTTTGCCGAATTGTAACCAGATATACTGATATACACCCCGCTAATTGAACCCTGAATCGAAAATTATGGTAATTCCAAATTAAGGTGGGTGTGAACACAATAAAGGTGTGGACACATTACAAGTATGGACATAAAAAAGCATGGACACAATGAAACAATTCTCCAAATATATACACCTCTAATTGCAATTTTTTTTGTTGTTCTGTTGCGAACGGAATCGAAACGGCAAAACGGAACCATACAAAACAGTGATAAACTTATTTCTATTTCCAATGATAACAGCAGGTATATATTGTCGAAATCCTTACTATTGTAAATCCCTAATTTTTAGACTATGTGGACATCATTTACCCACAAGAACTGAAATTAAATATAGCTAACAATGATTCTAAATACTGCCCTTTCCTGGATCTAACTATCATTATTGACTCTGGTAAACTAAAAACTTATAAAATATGATTAAAGGGATGATTTGATTTCACTAATACTAAATTCAATTTTTCTTGACGCCGATATTACTCTTGCTCCATTCTACGGGTTGTATATTTCAACGGCTCAACTGGTACGATTCGCACGAGTTTGTTCTACTCTTGACGATTTTAATGAATGTAACCTTAGTATCACATCCAAGCTTTTACAACAGTGTTACAGATTTCATAAGTTGTTGAATACATTTAAGTTTTATAATAGATATGAACATTTGATATCTTACTATGGCGTTACTCGCAAAAAGCTTATTGCTAAGGGCATTTCTGATCCTCGTTTTTAAGGAAATTTTGTTAAAAATGCCAGATACTGATAAAAAAAATCTTGGACGTAACTTACGTTCTTTACGTAATAGTGGATTTCGACAAAATATTCTACTTGCATCGTTTAACTTAGACTTGAGATCTAGTAATCTGAAAATGTAACACATACTGGCCTTTCACTCATACTGCCGATGATTACTGAAATTTATGATGATTCTTGACCAAATCCTTCGGGTAGTTTTGAGTTTGATTTTTCTTCCGAAGTGCGACAGTGTTCTACCAGCAGACTAGGCTCCATGAACTAGCCGGCAGATTATCGGCGAGCACACCTTGACCCATCTTTCAAAAATACGTATTGTCTTTTTCTCTCCTTTAAAGGTTGTGGTCATGGTGTTCTTACCTGTATTGGGTTTTATTCGAATGTGTATTATACTTAAAGAACCCCGGACAGAAAAAGGGGAGGTTTGGGTAACCATAAACCGGTTTAACCCTACCATTGCCTTTAGCAAGTGCCGGTACCAAGTCCGGCTTTCCCGAGTTCGTTTGGCTTTGGTCTTATTTGTTTTTTTCCTGTGTAGTTCCCTGGCAGATTGTAGCATGTAATTGTAATTTTCAGCCGTTGTAGATGTTTCCTGTTATCCCTTTCATTACATTTTTCACAAGGATTAAATTCAAAAATATGCTGTTGAAATAAAAATAAATGAAAATGTCTCTTTGACATTTTACAATAAAAAAAAAAATGAGCTTTAGAAAAATTTTGTAAAAAAAATTTGAAAACAATTCGTCCAACAGCTATATTTCACAATATTTACCCCTTGAATTATAAAAGTTCAACAGATCATTGCAGAAGGAATCAATGAAAAGTCATAGACAAATTATGGATTCAGAGAATAATTCTATTCCTTGGTGCACATTCCATATAATGTCTTTCCTTTCATCAAAATCTTTCAAGCTGTTAAAGAGGAGTTGCGCTTACGAGGTATTCTGTGTAGATAGAATCGATAAAAACTCAAAGTAAAATTATCTCTGTTTCTTGGTTTCGGACAATAATTATATTCCTTCACTATTATTGCCATATCATGCCATTCCTTTGTGTAAAGTTTTATCAAAATCCTTCACGTGGTTTTTTTGAGGAGTTGTGCATATAAGAAGTGTGAACAGCCGGACTGACTGTTATAATATTGTATTGGTAGTTGTGGAGGTCGATTGGGAAATAATATACCTTTCCGGAAATACTTAAATTCCGGAACGGTTTTCTAGTTAGTCTCGCCTTGATCAGCTGTTTTGTTTGTCGTCTGTGAATTCCCGCTGTAAAATATTTGGTAGAAAATAATCGTCTGATGTAAATTGTGGAATTATATACATGCTAAACTTGATTTGAGTTTTATTAATCGACGGCCAAAGATTCCCCGATCGTGCGATATGGTGGAGAACTTAAATATTTCACGAGAGAGTTGGATATAAAGTGTGGATTGCATTTTCATTTCTTGGACAACAGTGTTTCGTTTGGTGAGAATTGTCTCGCCACCTTGAATCTTTAAAAAGTATATGATTTTTATTTCTTGAACATTTCATAACTGTTATGAGTAAAAGACAACTTGAAAATTTTGTCACCAGAAACCGAAATGTTGTTGACAGCCCGATAACAAAAACTCCAATTATCCTGTCAGATAGCAAAGGTGTTAGACTCCAAAACGTTTTATCTGATATTAATGGGTTTGGGAAGGACATAATTTGGTGGTGTACTGGCGGTGCAAAATCTGAAGACCAATATCAGTTTTTGGTTAGGAATTTATCCACAGAACTTTTTCGACATCCTAACATTGTCTTGTACGTTTGGCTTGGGACATGTGACCTGTCCACAAAAGATGGTTCTGTTTTGAGTTTGACCACTAGGCGAGGAAACGCAACAGTTCGAAAAATTACTGACTGTTATAGGAAAATAAAGACATTTATAAATTCATTCCAGTCAGTGGAAGTGGTGTATCTTGAACTTCCACCGGCTTCTATTTGCAAGTGGAACGAAAAACATAGCCACAGACCCCTGTCAAACTGAAAAAAGACAGCAGGTTCATTTGGATTACGAACTCAATCGCCAAATTGATGAGGTCAATAGTTTTATAAGGGACTCCAATAGATTGACGCACAAACGATCGCCCCGATTTTCAGTTGATTTGGTGAATTGCAGAAGGGACCGGAATATTCCTAACAGCCGATACACATACAATTTTGGCCTGTTATATGAAGATGGAATTCATGCCTGTGAATTACTTTGCAAATATTGGCTTGTAAAAATTTGCCAACTTATTGCAGTTGATTGTAAATAAATATATATGTCTGTTTTGTTTACTGTTTGGTGAAAATTGTTTCGCCATTCTTATTCATTAATTAATTGCCCGTTTGGTGAAAATTGTTTCGCCATTCCTATTTCATTAATTGTCCGTTTGGTGAAAATTGTTTCGCCATTCTTTTATATTCAACTAATCGTTTGGTGAGAATTGTCTCGCCATTTACTACACTTTGCCTGTTCGTTTGGTGAAGATTGCTTCGCCAGATTCCCCTAGAAATACTGTTTATGCACAATTTTGCGTTCTAATGTTAGCATTTTCGTTGGTGAAAATTGTTTCGCCATGGGCCCAAATGTATGTGTGATATAATTTTAATTGGACTCTTCAATATTTCCTTTGTCGTTTGGTGTGAATTGTCACGCCACTTAATTAGTGATATTTTACAAGCTGGCTTTGAATCGGACAAGCTGTAACAATTAGTTTTTATTGTATAATATGAATGAAAGCCTGCCCCCTTTACTGAATCAGAACTTGATAACTTGCTATCTCAGTGGGCAAATACTGAAACAAGTTCTAAATTGAGCGAACATTCTTTATCAGACACCAGCGTCGATTCTGAAATCAGTAGTGACCTTTACATGTTAAATTCAACAAGAGTTACCCCCCGTTCACCATCAGTTTCAATTTCTAGAGACGTATCACCGATTCCACATTTCAACAAAACAGAAATTTCAAATTTTGAAACAGACCTGCCATCAAACAATACAACATATTTAAGCCCACCTGAACTCAGACGATACGATACAGATCAACCAAAACAAATCATGAATAAATTCGGTAAATGTCGTGAATTTAACGGTTATCCAAATGAGAATGGCAAGAAATTTTTAGACGAGTTCGAATCATTTGCAGTATTAAATGACCTGACATCGGAAAAGCGACGCATTGCCGCTTTCCACTTACAACTAAAAGGCCCCGCACTGACTTGGTTTTTATCTTTGAGTGAACTTGCCAAAAAGTCATGGGACACTATCATTGTTCTTTTCAAAGAGAAATACATAAATTTTAACTGGCAGAGTTCAACAGTTATGCTCGAGAGCGAAATGTTTCAACAACTGTCTTTAACACCGGGCCAACAATTAGAGGACTATTATAGTAGTATTGTTGAAAAGGGCAGCTTATTACAGAAACCTGCACACGAGATGCTAGCCAAATTTGTAGGTGGACTCCCAGAAAAACTTTCATTTTTCGTCAGGGCTGGGCACCCAACTGACATACATCAGGCGCTAACCTCAGCCAAAATGGCAGAGGCTTGCGGATATCGGGAACACCCTGATTCTATTAATGCTGTACTGAAATGTGAAAAGGGGCCGAAAAATCAAACATCTCCAAAAGCGGAGAAAATTTCTAACAATCCGGAAGTAGATCAGTTAAAGGAACAAATGAAACAACTTAATGAAAAATTTGACCGTTTTTCTACAAAGGAACCCTTCAGATATACACGTGGTAGGGGAAGGCCCGCTTTTCGAAATTTTAGGCCACAAAATCAACAAAATGTGCGTTTTCCCTCCCCAAGAACACATCAACAGGCACAAAAGCTTCCACCTCAGCAGAGGGAACCTCCGATTCAATGTTTTGCTTGCAGGGGATTTAATCATATACAAAGGAACTGTAATTGGACCGGACAGGAAAACACAAATTGTGACTCAGTTTGTCAAATATGCTCCCAGCATGGACATGGAGCCCTTTCATGCAAAAACCTTTATTCGGGAAACTTCAAACACCCGATGGACAGTGGGCACGGTCAATCGGGGGAGAACAAATAAGTGCCGACACTTGCACAAATTTTGCGGATTCAGAACAATTAGGTCAAGCAAGTACAACAGAACAGGTCCGCAATTCTTTCTTGTACATAAATGTAAAATTTGACAATTTGCAAATAGCATCCCTAGTAGACACGGGAAGTTCAATTAACGTAATTTCACATGATTTGTACAGGTCAATTCCACAACATTTGAAAATTTCATATAACAAAGTAGGTTCTAGTATTCGTTTGGCAAATAATAGCACAGTGGATATTATTGGCATAGCAGAAATTCGCATTACTGTTCCACAAGGAGAGCGAACGATTGAAGTTTACATTTTGCCACTGACGTCTCATCCCTTAATTTTAGGAACTGAATATCTAAAGAGTCAAAATGTTGTTTTAGATTTTAGCAATTTTACTTACAATTTTAAAACTGCAAAAGTAGTAGCAGGAAAGCGGCTTACGATTGAACCTAACAACGAAATTGTAGTATGGGGCCGTTTACCTGAATATGTAGCAACTGGATTGAACGGAATTTGTACTAACAGTAAATATTTACTTGAAAGAGGCTTAATGGTTGGGAAAGCTTTAGTGACTGTTCAATTAAATCATACAGTTCCCGTTCGAATTTTGAACGCAACGCCAAATTCTGTGGTTATTAGTAAAGGCAAAACTATTGCTGAATTTTCTGCATTGAATTCGGACTATAGTTATGTTCCATTTTCCACAAAGGAACCAGTTGTACAGCATATGACTGTTGAAAAGCCGAATTCTGATTTGTGTTCTGAATTTCCCGAGGCGTTGCCGAGAGAGAAAATTTCTGAAATTAAAGAAAAATTTAATATATCAGACCATTTGTCAGACATTGAGCGTGACAAAATGGCAGAACTATTGTGTGAAAATTATAATCTGTTCGTCACAGAAGACAATCCTGCATTAGGATACACAAACATTGTAGAGCACAAGATAATACTGAAAGATGACTTTGTAGGTAAACACCACAAACCACATAGACTGGCACCCCATAAACGTGACATTCTACGTTACCATTTAGACAAATTGTCGGAACAAGGTATTATTTCCCGAGTAAATGAAACTGATGACTTGCCCATTTCTAGTCCGCTTGTTCTAGTCACAAAAAGAACTGTTTCAAAAGACAAAAACTCACCACAAAACTTCAGATTTTGTTGCGATTTTAGATACCTCAATTCGCAGACTAAAGACTTCAAATACACAATTCCAAATCTCCAGGAGCTCACTGAAGCCTTTTCAGAAACCACACC
>MJUU01006655.1:236268-272019 GCA_002080025.1 Modiolus philippinarum | reverse complement strand
TTCGGTACATACCAATTTTTAAGACTACCGATGGGTTTAAAAACCAGTCCAAACACTTTTCAACTTCTAATGGACAAAGTACTCCATGGTCTTCAATTTAACTCAATTTTATGCTATTTAGATGATGTTTTGCTATACAGCAGCAGTTTTGATCGCCATTTAGATGATTTGAAGGAGTTATTTCGTAGGTTTCGGGAGGCAGGATTGAAAATGGGAATTAAAAAGTGCAGATTTGCAGCAGAATCTTGCACCTTCCTTGGTCATCAAACACCAAAGCACGGAATTCATCCCCCTGCAGACCGCGTAGATGCCGTTTTAAATTTACCAGCGCCTCGCACAGTAAAGGAACTGCGGAGGATAATTGGCATGTTCAATTGGTTCAAAAAATTTATCCAGAATTTCAGTGCCACAATTCATCCCCTGACTAGGCTTTTACGCAAAAATACGAAATTTGTATGGTTAGAAGAACAACAAAATGCATTTGATGGTCTAAAGCAAAGTTTAACTACTGCACCGTTTCTACAGTTTCCACGTTATGACTGGACTTTTCGCCTTGCCGTAGATACATCATCCCAGGGCATCGGATATATGCTATATCAATTTGATCCAGACGATGAGAGTCACACACCTAGGATTATCCGGTATGGATCTAAAAGCTTGAATTCATATCAACAATATTATGGACCGACAAAATTAGAGTTACTTGGTATGGTGGTCAGCATTTTGGACTGTAATGATTATTTGCGAGGAGCCAAATTTGTTGTTGAATGTGATCACAAAGCTCTACAGCCCCTTTACCAAAAACAATTCAAGGGCGCAATATACGAAAGATGGCTTTCTTTGCTTCAGCAATACAACTTGAATATAGAATATAAACCAGCAGCACAAATGCAACTACCAGATGCGCTGTCACGTTGCCCGGAAGTGGCAAAAGAATTGTCAGAAAGTCCTGCGGAAGACGACCCGTTCTTTCCATATATACCGGAAAATGTCGGGAAAATCACACTACCTGGTGGAACTGATCTTCAAGACCACATTAATTCTAAAAATATTACAGAAATAGAACAGAGCGGAGTAACAACAGATATAAATGTACCTATTATTCAGGCAGCTCAAATGACCGACCCATATGATGCCGACACAGACGAAATGGCATGCGAAGAGAGCAAAGTGACAAAAATTAAACGCCGTTCAAAAAGACCGAAAATCAATGAAAACGATCAGCCAAATCCGATGAAAAATTAACCAAGACTGATATGTTTAATAAAATTGGACTGAGCGCAACAAAAATTGCCGAGAAACAGTTGTTAGACGAGTCACTTAAGACATTTATTGAATATCTTAAAGATGACAAGTTGCCGAAATCACAGAAAAAGCAAGACGACTGTTACTAGAAGTTTCAGATTACGTAATTGTGGATGACATTTTATATCATTTTTCAAATTCAAAAGCTAAACGGAAACCCGTTGGCAACAAATACCAGCTTGTTGTTCCTAATTCACTTGTCAATACAATTTTGAGAATTGCACATGATTCACCTATGGGTGGTCACTGCGGAATCCAAAACACGCTTGATAGAATGAAGGAATTCTTTTATTTTCCACGAATGGGAAAAATCATCACAGACTATGTTAAATCATGTCATGAGTGTCAGGTTCGAAAATTTTCTAATCTTAAAACAAAGGCAAAAATTACAGCATTCCCAACACCGTGTGAACCATTTGAAGCATGGGAAATGGATTTGTATGGCCCTTTACCGCCATCACCAAACGGGAATATTTACATTTTCACTGCAGTTGATATGTTTTCTAAACTTTTATATGCTGTGCCTATAAGAAATAGTGATGTCCTGACAGTATCAAATGCCATTTTTCAATTATTATGTCAATATGGAGTGTGCAAAACTTTAATTTCCGACCAAGGGAAAGAAAACATGGGTAAATGCACCAAGACTATTTGTGAGTTACTAGGCGTCACACAGGATTTTACCCCAAGTTTCATGCACCATTGCCTTGGTTCATGTGAGCGCACTCACATAACATTGGCCGAGCGCCTCACACCATATGTATCAAATAACAAGCAATGGGAGGACGTTTTACCGGCTATTGTGTTTGCTATTAATTCTAGTGTTAATGCAAGTTCTAATTTTTCACCATTTGAAGTAGTGTACGGGCGGAGACCAAATTTCCCACTAACAAACATGATGCCTAGTGCTATGTTCAAAGGACTACCATCGTCAATTCATGCATATTTAGTCGAATTCACTGGTCGTTTACAAACAATTCGAGAGGTGGTGAAAGAAAATTCGGAACATGCACAAAAGCTCATGTTAGACAAAGCGAATCAAAATGCACATGAAATTGAATTTAAAATTGGAGATTATGTTTATTTAGAAATCACTCCAACGGGACAAGGGCGTAAATTAAAACCCATTTACACAGGTCCTTACACAATCAACCAATTGCTTAGTGACCACATGGTGAAATTAAGAGACCCTTCTGGGAAAAAGAAATTTCCTAATCCAATTCATGTGAATCGAATAAAACTAGCACATATTCGACAACCGAATCCTCAACATTTCTTTGAAAATGCAAATACTGATTCTGTTTCGGATCAAACAGTAGTAAATGTGCCAAATGCCCCTATTCAAGGACAAATGACTACCGATTCAGATACACAAAGTGACCACGCAATCGAACAACGCCAAGAAAGCACCAAACAAGACG
Source organism: Modiolus philippinarum (assembly GCA_002080025.1). Taxonomy (NCBI): domain Eukaryota; kingdom Metazoa; phylum Mollusca; class Bivalvia; order Mytilida; family Modiolidae; genus Modiolus; species Modiolus philippinarum. The sequence continues at coordinate 269,293 of MJUU01006655.1, read as the reverse complement.
ATTGTGTGAACAGACGATGAACTCGGAATATTCGTAAACCAGTCCGATTTCGAAATGAGGATCACATCGATCCCAGTGATCTGGAATTATCACAAACTAACGCTGACAATACTTGCCCTAAAGTTAAGCGAATCTTGGCTAAAAAACGACATAAAGGTGGTTTTCTTTATTTAGTTCAGAGGGTTGGCGAACCATCCCAAAACGCTGCGTGGAAAACATTTACAGAACTCCCACCAAAAGCCCAGGAATTACTTCTCATTAGACCTCCGCCACTTATTGAATAGTTGGTGAGTATTGACTCGCCATGGCTCGAAATTGAACAAGATTAGACTGAATCAGACATTCATCTTAATTTGTTATTATCTTGTTATATGATAGTTTCAATTTTATGTCAAGAGTTTGAATTATTCAGTTTTTGGATTTTAACATATCAACAATTTGCAGTTATTCGTAATATTTCTCGATTGGTGAATATTGATTCGCCACATAATTTGTTTGGAACTAGGAAAGTTCCGGATTTGCACATTATGTATGCCATTTCAGTTTTAATATTTCTGGATTGAGAAAATGTTCGTTTAATGTTTGTTACTGTAGTGTTGTGTACATGCCTAAGTTGGTGATAATTGAGTCGCCAAACAATAGTTCATATTTCTGTGTATCTCCGTTTAAACGCAAGCAGATATTCATTCAAAGTGGTCAAATTTAAGCACTTCAGTTTATTCTTTGATAAGTAATATAGCCAAAGATTTACTTAAAGTTGGTGATAATTGTATCGCCAAAAACAGTGAAAGATTCATACCAGGAAGTTTGCGTAGTGGATTCTACAAAATACACGTGGGGCTTGATGATAGAATCGCCACGGTTGGTGACAATTGTGTCGCCATTGGTTTTGTTTTGATAGTGATAATTAGATGCAAGAACTTAATCTTACAGAGATTGTTGATTTTCCCATAATTGGTCCGGGAACATTTTGTAGTTTTTGAATAAATTCGGCGACATTTTCTGAAAATAACATTTTATACAATTATATTTTAGAACTCTTTTCATTGATCTTGGTATGAACTTATTTTTGATTTTTTTAACTCGTGTAATGATATTTGAATAGATAGCAGTGGTATGAGAGTGAATTTGGATGTCTGACTGAGCTAGACATAAAACCTATGTGTTTTTATGATATTGTGATATAATCGTATGTGTGTGTGAGTGTCTGGGATGATCACGAATCTGTGCATGATAGATATTCCTTTTATTACTTTATCATATAAATACTCAGAGTAAGAGGTCTCTGCTAGCCTTCAGAGAGATAGTGTCGAAACAATTCACCGAACATTTACTATTATCATAATTCATTGCGAAACAAATATCAATGTCACTGTTAATTCCATCTTTGATACTACATGTATGTTAAATTCAGTTCATATCCATTCTTCGAAATTCTAGTCAAATATGCGGCCTTTCAATTCACCATTATTTGTTATTGATTCATATATTTGTGATGAATGTTTACATTATTTCTTTTTCCCATCGACATCCGCAACTACGTAGAAATTCTTCACTTACGAAATTATTTCTTTTTGGGCGGGGAATGTTATAATATTGTATTGGTAGTTGTGGAGGTCGATTGGGAAATAATATACCTTTCCGGAAATACTTAAATTCCGGAACGGTTTTCTAGTTAGTCTCGCCTTGATCAGCTGTTTTGTTTGTCGTCTGTGAATTCCCGCTGTAAAATATTTGGTAGAAAATAATCGTCTGATGTAAATTGTGGAATTATATACATGTTAAACTTGATTTGAGTTTTATTAATCGACGGCCAAAGATTCCCCGACCGTGCGATAGGACAGACAAGGAGATCCCTATATATTCCCTAAATTTCGTTTGCGGGGGTATAAAAAATTTCCGATAGAAGAAAAAGACAAAAATACCTGTTACGATCATTAAGGAATATTATTACAAGAAAGGATTTTTGCTGTTTTCTGATTGGCCGTTAGTAGGTCATTTTAGGTCATGTTAAATCGTGATAGTGACATATTCGCTACGTCTTTCCGTTTCTACGGTTACATTCTAAAAATAGACCAACAACGGTCATGCGGAATGAACAGTGTTTATGCGTAATGTGAGAGTGCATGGTTTTACCGTACAAATAGAAAACGAAAGTAAAATGACACAACTACAAGTCATATTATTCTGATTGTTAACCCATTTAATTGTTCATTTTAATAGCTCAGTAAAATATAACTGTCAATTCTCAATTACACCAGTAATTGAATGAGCAGTTGGTTTTTATTTTGTTGTTTTGAAAATAAAATATTTTTTACTTTTGTGAATTTTACATATTTCAAGTATAAATATTGTGGTACTAACTAAATATGTTTAGAAAAACTACTGTAAAAACGAGTTTATTCATATAAAAAAACCTGATTTTGTTTTAAGTCACCATCGTGATTTATTAACCATAAAAAATATTTACCTCGCCTACCGCTCGGTAAATATTACATTTTATGGGTTAGATATATCACGATAGCGACTTCAACAAATTTATTGATTGTATTATATAATCATTTAAAAGCAACCAAATGCAACCAGAAGTTAATCACACACAGCACATTTAGCTCATAATCTTTTTTGATTTAAATATTTTTTTCAGAACATTAGTAAAAATCCATATAATGTTGAAAAAAGTATGTGTTTTATGTTGTAAACGTGACATGTATACATGAGCTTTGTAGTGCAGTTCGACTTAGTTTCTGAAATGTGAAGAAGGAAACAGTTATTATTTACTTGCAGTTTGGAAATTATACTAATTGTCGGACAATGGTACTAGAAGTAATAATTCTGATAATGGCATTTGTCTGTCGTGTGCAATCTAATAGTGGTACGTACCTAATTAAACAATTAAGTGAACGTAAGCATAGTAAATTCTTTTTGTTTTATGATTTTGCTAAATCTTATCTGCATTATAACCAAAAGTAGAGGCCAAATTTAAATAAACAACAAATGTATCAGAAAACAGTCGAGTGCTGATGTACGGTAACAGCAAAGGTACAAATTCCCCAATTTTTGAAGACCGCAATGACAGGCAGAAATATTTCATACAGACATTATCGAGAGGAAGGTCTATTCGTGAAGGTTGCATCTGTCAATTGAATGGATCACGTTTGTCAAGAATTTGATTTGAGAATTCCAGATTTATCCTTCTCAAGGTTTTGGTCCGCTAGTTATTTTTAAAATGTGTTTAAAAACGTTTTTGTGTTAAATTTTGAGTTATTTTATGAGGAAATTCGATGTAGTAATCAAAATAAGCACTTTGTTTATTACTTTGCTAAAGTAAGTGAGAACCGAACCGTCAGTCTAAAACGAGCAATCCAGGATAATGGCAACATCGGAAAAACAAAGAAACAAAGACATCACATAAGCACGGCACAGAAAGGAGAGATGATGACACACACACATACAAAAATGAACAACACGGACCCAATAATGGACCCAATAAAAAACCATGGGTGTGATCAGGTGCATCGGTAGAGTAAGCAACCCCTGCTTCTTTAAAGACCCCGCCTTGGCGAACATGTCAACTCCGGTAGAGGAAAAACAAACTTTAGGTTTAGGTGTCGTCTTGAACTTACTATGAGGTAGGAGTGTTTGCTCTTTTTTGAAGGCTTCATGGTGACTTCAAGGTGAATAACAACAATAAAAGCGTTGTTCCATTTGCTAACTCTTACCATGCATATGTATGTTTTTATAGGGATTTTGTCCCATGTACATTTACTCCATATCCCTTCATTTGTTCATTTACTTCGGTGCTGACCCGAAAACCGATTATATTGAAACTTGCAATATCTAAATTTTACGAAATTTTGTTTAAATCTATGGAGTATCTCCCTCATGCACAGCTCTGTCCTTAGCTGAATTTTGGCTTTTCTATTTAGATCCTTTTGGTTATTTGTTCTCTATCAGTTTTAATATGTTTTTTAGTTAATTGACTTCCAAATGTTTTGGTTTTAATCTGCATTGATGAGACATAAGTTGTCGAAATGCGCATATGCAGAAAATAAATTGACGGTAACTTCGGTATTTTGTTTGCTATTATTTACAGTGGAGTTTTTCTCTCGTGCAGTGTGGAGTCAGTAAAAAAGATTCCCCATGCTTGAGCTTTATGCTCTTTTTATTTTGTCAGTTATGGGATACTTGTTCATGTAAAAAATTTCTCATTTGAATGCACTATCAAAATTGAACATATGGCTTTGGTTTTCTTCTAAAAATTAAACTATTTTTCTGGCCATCGATATATATATATATATATATATATATATATTGCCCACATCTCTCGATTTTACTTGACAAGTGCCCCGTGATCGTCTATTTGTTGTATTGCCCACTGGTCCCTTTGTCAGACAACGGATGACAGTGTTTGTAAGAATACATTGCCCGATATGTTATGATTGTTGACAACCCCGCCACCATGACAAAATGGATACATGGATGAAGCGTTGTTCAACATTTAGCCAGTGAATTCTGCTTAAACCGGTGCTAGGGGCCATCTTGAACTTACTATGAGGTGGAGTGTTTGCACTTTGTTTAAGGTCTCATAGTGACTTCAAGATTAAGAACAACAATGAAAGCGTTGTTCCATGTGCTTAATCTAACCATGCATTTATAGGTAATTTGTATCATGTACATTTTCTCCGTTTCCCTTTATTTGTTCATTTACGGTGGATTTTGTCTCTCATGTAGTGTGGAGTCCGTAAAAAGATTCCCCGTGCTTGAGGTGTAAGCTCTTTGTATTTTGTCAGTCTTGGTGAACTTGCTCATGTGAGAATTCCGCTCAAAGTGGTGCTAGGGGCTGTCTTGAACTTAATATGAAGTAGGACTGTTTGCTCTTTGTTGAAGGTCACAGGATAACTTCAAGATAAAGAACAACAATGAAAGCGTTGTTCCATTTGCTTAATCTTACAATGTATTTATAGGGATTCTGTTCCATGTGCATTCACTCCATTACAAAAACAGGAAAACAGCAAACACCTACAATGGCCAGGAACTACAATCACATGCCACAAATACAAGCAAACTGCACCAGAAAAACAATAATGAAAACAAGAGACAAACATAAATAACGATAGGAACTCGGGATAGCCGGACTTGGTACCGGCACCAGCAAAAGCCAGTGGTAGGGTTAAACCGGTTTATGGGTACCCAACCCTCCCCTTTCTCTATCCCGTTTCCCTATAGTATCATAAACACGCGAATAAAACCCAATACAGGTAGACTACTAACTCAATGACCACTATCTTGGAACAGAAAAAGCATAAGACAAAACGTAATTTTGAAAGAAGGGTCAAAGAGTGCTCGCCGCTAAACTGCCGGCTAGCTCAAGAAATCTAGTCTGCTGGTAAAACACTGTCGCACTACGGAAGAAAAATCAAACTCAAAACTTCCCGAAGGGTTTGGTAAAGAGTCTTTATGTATTTCAGCAGACATCGGCAGTATCAGTGAGAGGCCAGTATATATGTAAAGTCTTCAAGTCACTGGAATCCAAAGCCAATTTAACGGATTTGTTCAGAATATCTCGTCGATATACTATTACGTAAAGAATGTAAGTTACGTCCCATATCCCTTTATTTGTTCATTTAGTGGCAAAGGGAAAGATTTGTTGTTATCGTGTAGCGAATGAGCTGGGAGTTGTAAACTTCATATGCCGATGCTTTTGGAGAATACCGAAGGAGCAAGGGAAGTGATGATCACAAAAATCAAAGTCCAAAGGCATGGCAAAAATGGCAACAGAAAAACAAAGACAAAACAAGGACGTGAGATAACCACAAGACATGGAAATAAAAACAAAGACGACATTAAGAAATAAAGTGACATCAGGTGCTCTGGAAGGGTAATCATGGCCTGCCCCGCTAACGACACCCACAACAATATCTGTGAGGCATATATTGTTTTGAAAGATCTGTTTGGCATGTTTCAACAAAGAAAAAGGAAGTTGACTATTGTAAAAGTGAAGTCATCGCGTTTGTCATATAGCCTAGATTGTAGTGCACCCCTGTTGTCAATTTCAAGATGAAGGCAAAACACTAACTACCCCTTAAATTTACCAAAAATGTTTTCAGATTGGCGACTGGGTTGGTGAATACCCTCGGCGAATAAAAGTCCACCAGCAGAGGTCATTTTTGCATATTTAACATAAATATAAGGGTTTCGGCGTATAATATGAATGCGCAAATTTCTAGCTGTAATCATGAATATTATTACTATTGTTTTCTTGACTTTCGAAACTCTCTTGGCAGGCTTGACAGGTATCCTTTAGTTATTATATGATGAGGAGAGATATGTTCCTTTCAGAAAAATATATGGGGTCGTACAAATTAAACTTAAAATAAATTTTCCAGATAGTAAAATGTTGTATGCTTGTATTCTTCATTTACAGACATGAATTTTTCAGGTTGTAACTCTTACAGTGGTCCTGTATGTAGTGTGAATGGACAAACTTATAACAGTGAATGTGAGGCTCAACAAAGGTAACGATTATGTTATTTTATGATTTGTGTTCTTAGTGCTGAAATAACGTTCAAATCGGGCAAGACATTTTGTTTGTATACACACGTTATTTATAGCCATAAGGGGTGAAAAAGTCATGGATGAAACCTTGCCCGACATCTAGCCATGATTTCCGTTCCAATCGGACCAAGGGGCCGTCTTAAACTTACGTTAAGGTATGAGCAATGCGCATTGTTGAAGGCCTTTTTGTGACATTAAGATGAAAAACGTTACCATTGTTTGGTTCTGCCATGTGTTTGAGGAACTATATTTCTCTAATTTCTGCCCTGTTTTTACGCTTCCTGAACAGTGGAAGAAATCGTTTCACCTCTCTAGAGAGAATGTTGTTCTCGGCAAGTAATTAGCTAAAATTCAAATATGTTTGCTGCATTCCGACTTTACAATTGTGACACCATGAAAAAAGGTCTGATGACCTCACGCTCAAAGAACACATTTATTTCAGATTGTCGGAAAAGGGGGGTAATTTTCTTGTCCAAAATCTCCTTAAAATCATTAGAGAAATAAAATCCACAACCGTATGTCGTGAGAATTGACATTTCTACACTCTTGATGGTTACATTTTCAAATATTTTAAACGCTGCTACATTTTTAAATATTTTAAACGCTCGGCAAGCCTCGCGTTCAAAAATTTGAAAATTTAGCTATCTGTAGTGTAGAAATGTCGTTTCTTACTCGATGCAGTTGTGGATTTTATATGTCTCCTGTGCATTAAGTTCATGTCCTTTCAATGCTATAAATCTTATTTATTTCGCGTATAGCTCAACAGAAAACGTCACAGTGCTACGGTACCTTACTTAAGTTGGTGTTTTCATGAAAACTTAATTTACTCCAACAATATGTGCAAATAACAACTGACTTCAGCGAAAGGGGAAAATGCTTTCAAGGTTTTGTGGCTGTTATTCATTGATTTTGTGTTCAATTTCTATATTTCAAATGATGCCATTTTCAGATGAGGTAATAAGTGTATCACTTAAATCCAAAACACCATACAAAAGTTTGTGTATTTATGATGTCCCTAACATTTCACGCCTATTGATATTTTAAGAACCCATCATCCCATATTTGCGCTATGTACATTTCATTTTCACAACCTTTAGGTAATGTTTCATTGAAAATACAACAAACAAAGCATTTAGATTATGATTGAAGAAACAATAGGTATTTTTCAGTACTTCAAATTAACCTTTCGTCGTGAATGCACACACAATACTACAACAAAACACATAAAACATTAGCTATGACTGTTTAAAATTCACAAACTAGTGTTGAGCTTCTGTTGTAGATATGCAGCGATTGCATGTAAAGGAGAGTGTCCATGTGAGAAGCCATGTCTTTGTACAGATAAATATGATCCAGTGTGTGGTAACAACGGCGTAACATACAGTAACAAGTGTCAGGCCAAGTGCAAGTATGAAAATAATACACAAATAATTTTAGTTGTTAGTTAGTATGTAAATGATAAAAAATAACAAAATACAAAAGTTACTGTAATATTGAGTTCTTGCAAAAAGTGAATGTCTAAATCTGTTTTCACATAAAGAAATGTGAATCTCCATTTATTGAAAGGTTGTGGCTTTATTTTTGTCATTAGACCTAAATAATTGCCATGTCGTTGAGTTATATTGCTGTGGTGTCTGTCACACAGGGAATTAACAGACCCGTGAGTCGCCCACTACTACGGTGCTGTTTCGAAAAGCGATCACTTGAAATGAAACAAGGTCTAAGTTAGAAGATTTTTATTTTCATAAATTTAAGGAATATTTTTTTGTGCAAAACCTTGTTCTTAGCTGAGTTTTGTGTGTCTTTAAGGCCTTAAGTTATTTGGTATATGACAACCTTTTAATATTTTTTTCTTTCAAATGTGTTTGGTCTTTTTGCACTGAGAAGACATATACGTTATCGTAATAGCAATATGCAGACCTACATTTAACTGTTATTTCGGCATATTTTTGTTTTGATGACGTTTATTAAAATAACAAAAAAGAAAATTATAGCAGTCAGGAATAGACCCTTTCACGATAACTGCGTTCCTGTGATTTTGTGAGTGGGTTAACAACAATTCCCGCTAAAATGACGTCGGAGAACAATCAAACAAGACGTCACGTATATTGTGACGTTGCTTTTTACCCACTCAAAGCNGTTATCGTAATAGCAATATGCAGACCTACATTTAACTGTTATTTCGGCATATTTTTGTTTTGATGACGTTTATTAAAATAACAAAAAAGAAAATTATAGCAGTCAGGAATATAGTAAATCAAACTGACATCCTCTACTCCTACGTGACCTTTGAAACATATATATGAACAACGACTCATTATACGCATATTGGTACACTAAAGGCATTCAAATTTACAAAATGTTGGTGCCCTTTGTATTTTCAGTCTATAGTATACATAGTAAAACGTATAAATGGTAAAGAACAGTAATATGTAGTATGTATTGATGAATTTAACTACTTATAGATATGCAACAATTACGTGTAAAGGAAAATGTCCGTGTGAGAGACCATGTGTTTGTACAGCCGAAGATGGCGTACTTGAGTGTGGCATAAATGGCAACAAGTGTCAGGTTAAGTGCAAGTAAGAGTATCTTACAAATAATTAGAAGCAACCACAGACATTATTTATAAAACATAGACATTATGTTATCTATATTTATAAAAGCCCTCACATAAAAAGAAACAACTACTAGAAACCCATTAAAAAGGGTATATGATTAATGCATCTTCAAAGCTGAAGTACAGTCCAGTACATGTAATATTGTTTTGAAAGGAACTAACAATAAGTTTTTCATGGTTTTGTCAAACAAATTCCCACACCGGGCACCCACAACACTTGGAATCAGAGGTTACACTAAGTACAAAAGTTTTAGTCATTTGATTAATTTGGACTCTCATCAACTGTTAGGCCATTATTTGTTCTTCGTGGCATTTAGGGGTGGGGGCGAAAATTCTCATTTTACCCGACAGCATCCAAAACAAAAGTATCGCACCGCATTAGCAATGTTCGCTCCGAAAAGGATACTAAGTGATAGTCATGTTAATGATTATTTATGTGAAAAAAATAAGATAAAAAATGAAAGCATATGGAGTGAGTGTACGTGTGAAAAAGTATATATTACAACCCTGGTGTGAACATATCTAGCTAACTGGTACATTTTAATTCTTTATATCAAGGAATTATAGTATAACTAATCGACCGTGATGAATATCAATAATAATAATGTCACGAGTGCCGAACAACGCAGGATTAACCGAGTTAGTTTAATCCGTTGCGTTGTTCGACGCGAGTGACATTATTATTGATATTCATCACGATTGATTAGTTATACTTATTATTATATAGATTATTCAATCTATTAACAGATTTTAGACGCAATTTTACAATGACTATATTTTTAATATCAATACGCCAGTTGTTAACATTGACGATAATATTGTGACGTCATTTCCTAGAGTGAAAATAAATTGTTTATTTAACCAGAGACATATAATTACATGTAATTATATGTCTCTTATTTAACCGAGTGAAAATATGAGATTTATTTAATTTGGAAAACTCGATAAATCACTGCTATCTATATAATAAAGCAAATTATTCTGATATGCCCTAAATCACTTGCAACAATTTGTATTTGTTTAATGGATAAAAACTGTTACCTGCTAAATATATGTCATGACATTGTACGATCAGGTTTCTCAGGTGTATTTGTATTTTGTAGAAATTTCATGCAGTACGAAAAATACGATGTTATATATAAGCATTATCCAGGACAGTGTAAAAAGCTACTAGAAGGTATAAGGTATATGTAAAAAAAAAAATTAAAAAAAAATTAAAAAAAAACATAATTAGTCAGAAATATAAGTTAAAGGCACGATGTTTCATAAATGCTATGTACTTGTATCCTAATATTTTCTGTTTACAACAAAGTCAATATCTTTTAATTTAAAGACTTGCTTTGAGCATTTCTTTTGACATTCAAGACACTTATGTTCTTGTAAATGCCTTGGACTATATCACATCTCTTTTGTCTCTCTTTTGATTCTCTTGATTTCGAAGCACTTTAACTAATTATACTCTTGGTCATAAATATGGAATATTTTTTGTTGAGATTGTCTCAGATAGCTGTTTGATTTCAAAATTTTCAAACTATCCCTTTTAACTCGCTGAAATTATCTCTGAAATCATTATTGTACACGATGGCCATCAAAAATTGAATTTTCGGGAAATATTTGTTCACCCAATATTTGATTTTGAAAATGTCCCATTTCCACAAAAAAGTGGGTTTCAGAACGGGTTGAAGGAGCGGTCCGACGGATTCGTAGAATCAGGGACTTCCGTACTTCAGAGTTAGAAAACAATGGTTAAAGCAAAATAATTATACTTTCATCCACACACTTTTGTGCATAAGGCTTCAAAAACTTCAAATAGTGGCTCAGAAAATACGAATATTCCATATTTATGACCAAGAGTATATTTACCTCAATATATTTACTTACCACGAATTATTTACTTACCCCGAATTATTAAACTCGAATTATTTACTTACCTCAAATTATTTACCTCGAATTATTTACTCCTATCTCATTATTCATTTAAATGACGTTCGCTTAACCTTGACATTCTGTTACGTTACACCTAGATGAAGAATAAACAATTTTCGTAAAGACAATATTTTTTGGATCCTAGGATCGGACATATTCTACCTTCCTATAATACGAAGTTGGTCAAACAACTCGTTAGAAAATTTATTCAAATTTTATAAAATGATTTAATCTCAATAAAAGTTAACAAATATGTGACTCAAAATAAGTATTGAAGAATTTGTTTTCCATATGTAGAACAAATATACATTAATTAACGAATACCTTAATACCGAAGTTACTGTAAATTCAGTTTATGCATATGCGCATTTCGACAACTTATATCTCTTCAGTGCAGATAAAATCTAAACGTTTGGAAGGCCATAACTCAAAGATGTTTAAAAACTGATAGAAAACAAATTACCAATGTGATCTTTATGTAAAGCCAAAATCATCTAAGGACAGAACATTACATGAGGGAGATTCCTCGTAGTTTTCAACAAAATTTTACCAAATTTAGATATTGCAAAGTTCCAAATAGAATCGGCTTTCGAATTGATGTATGTAGCCTGAATAGATTTAAACATGGGTGGAAGATTCTATTTTAATGGCGGCACGTCAGTATTTATTTTTATCACATACACATTTTTGCATTTTTGTACATTTTTATTTTGACGGTCTTAAAGTCAGTTAAAATATGTATTAGAACAATTTATTGAATTTAATGTACTTCGTAAGAAAAGGGGTGGTTATAATGTCTAACCGCAGAGCGCTAAGGCATTTTTACAAAGCCTTTTCTTACGAAGCACCTTATTCAAATTACAACTTTGAAACATACTTTAACAAATACATATAACTATGGCACAACGACATAATACATGGAATCAAACGAACAACTAGGAAAACGGAACGAATTCAAAGATCTATCAAATGATCACTAACAATTGGTGAAGCACATTGAAATCAAATGTGTTAGTCATATTAATAAGGTGTAAAACCACCAATCCATTTCTTTAACATTTTCAATTTTTTAACATTACCCGAACAACTGTACCTTCCTGACACTAAATGTTTTCATATATTTTGCTCCTCTTCATCAAATGAAAATTTCAGCATACCATTAAATTGAATAAGAGAGTTATGAAGATCGGGGGAACCCAATTATAAATATACATAATCACGGCTACAAAGATGCGTAATATAACCCTATGATAAGTATTCAAATAATAATTATGGCCAATTAACCTTAGTCTCAAATCTGCCGGATGAATCAGTTTTTTTATATCCTTTCGTAAAATTTTTAATATGTGTATCATTTATTTCATACTGACATAAGTTTTTGAAGATGCAAAAAGACAAAGTGTATATTAAGATTTTAAAAGACCTACTTTTACAGATGTTCCTAGCTCTGATTGGTTGAATTGGTCGTTTTACTCTATGTCAGGGAGAGTTTGTTTAATAAATCATAAAAGGATATGGAGTAGATGCACATGATACAAATACAAAACAAACAATGGAACAAAGCATTTATGTTGTTCTCCATTTTGAAGTCACTATGAGGCCTCCAACAATGACTTTTGCCCATACTTCACAATAAGTTCAAGACGATCTATGCACCGGTTGGAGTGGAATTCATTGCTACATCTCGAACAACGCTACATCCATGTTTCGTAATACGCGTTAATGTGGGTTCATTAACAAACATTAAAAAACTGGCAAAGTAATTTAAAATTGCTGTCATTCGTTGCCCAACAAAGTAACAAATAGTAGACAACCACATCATAACAGTGCAGCGGCCGGCCAAGTCGATGAAGGTGGCTTAGTTTAGGAGTTTAATGCACTCTTAGTGATTTTAAAACCGCATGTTCTTATCCTATAAATTTTGCAACCTATTTAATATGAATTATTTGCAGTCTATTTTTGCAATTGTAATATTATTAATTCGCTTTTGAGGTTTTATAGTTCCGATTTTTTGTTTTGACTGCGACGAAAGTTGTTGAAAGCGAGACACAGGTATTGCTTAACGTGGCAGTAACGGTGGCGTCATAAACATTAATGACTTTTAAAGTATATTACTTATATGTACTCAATGTACCATCTCTTGTCCAAAGGTAGCGTATGGTCCTAAGGTAGCTTATGCTGTAAACTTTCAAGCATCTTATATTTCAGATGACCTCGACCTTGTCTGCATGGTTCAATGACTTCATAAAGATTGCGACATAGTTTCACACACAGGATGATTTCTCTGGATTTGTTATACAAAGATCGACTATATTTAGTGTATTGTTGTATCTTAGTGCTTTTTGCTACACCTTGGAGGGTGCGTGCCAGTCTGGCACCTTCATGTAGCCTTGACCTCAATTTCATTGTTCTTTGACTTTGATCACTACTTAAATACTTATTTCTCTGTAACCATAACATTTAGAAGCATCATATTTGGTCTATTGCTACATCTAGTGGGTGTTTGTCAGTCTGATAGCTGTCATGTACTGTTGACCCCAATTTCAGGGGTCAATGATTTTGTTCATTTCTCTGTAACTAGAACACTAACAGGTGTCATATTTGGCCTTTTGCAACATCTAGGCGGGTACACGCAAGTCTGACATCTGTCATGGAGAATTAAAACGACAAGAAACTTCACACAATTGTCAAAGCGTAACACTCCAGTCATATTTTAGAAGACACTCATAGTAATCTTGACCATAACATTGAACATTATGTAATACAAGATAATTTTTGGCAATGTCCTGTACCATTCGTGTAGCATGACTACAGACTAGTATCTACTAAAGAAGCCCAAATTAAAGACGACCGGCCCAATGATGCAGCTTTGACAAGATCGTTGAAAGCATCAATGATCATCTTATCATCCACAAAAAGGCATTTACTTTGAAAGCGTTGCTAGAAAAAAATCATTCTTTTCTACCAAATGACATTATACCTCACTATGTTGACTTCTTTCTTGAGATGAAAAACAAGCCGAGCTTTGGCTACAGGTTGGAACATGGAACAGAGGTAAAGGCAGTTAAAGGTATAATCCAATTCATGACATAATCGCTCAGTTGTCTCCTATTTTCATAAGTATCCTTCCTGATGTCCATACATTATCAGGCTGTGATACGACCTCAGAATTTAAGGACTACGAGTACGATTGTCCAACACAAAATATTTTACTTTAGCTCGCCTTCCTCCGTCTGAGACAGCTTTCAGACAGCATTCCAGACAAAGATTTGGACGTCCTCATGTCTACCGTAACCCCCAATTTGTTCACAACTATTGCATTGATGGAGAGAAGTAAATTTTGGTCTTTAACCAGTTTTCTTTGAGTAACGATTTTGACCGATGTCGCGGAAGACTAGATATGTGTATGCAGGGGAAGGTCTGTCGCTCCAAAAAGTGCATTTGTTTCGCGCAGAACTGAGCTGTATTTCATATACTTTTATGTAAGATACAATATATAATATGCTAATTATTTTGCTGGGTTTTTATAATTACAAATAAAGACATTATGATGGTAGTAATCTTTGATCCTGCGTTTTGCCAATGGTGTCATAAAATATTTTGAAGACCTCAATAAAAATGTGCTTTGATGTTTCTGCTTTGAAATGATATATAAATCAGGTATGTGTTCGATGATTTTTTTGAAAGGCCTGACCGCTGCACTATAAAACCAACAACACTCATCGAGTCAATAGCAAGAAATGTGGCATAATGAGAGATTGAGATGCGGGGTCTATGAACAGGTGGTCACAGTAATCTATATTAATTAGAGAAAAAAAATAATGTAAAATGTGTTGTTGACTTCTGAATACTTAGCAAATTGCTTCTATTAAAGTCAGAAAATCAAATATCTATAACAAAACCGTTATAGAATATCCGATAGCATTAAACAAGAGTTTTTATTCGAGCAGCAGATGTACTCTTTTCCATTGACATATAGTCTTAAAAACGTTTAAGGAAGGCTTATTACTGTTGTTTGTTGATAATGCAGTGCAAAAGATTTATGAAAGTTATATTTGATTTTCTATTTTTATTGCAGGTGGGGGTTCGGAAGATCTGACAACACTTCCAGACGGGTTGACTTTCATTACCTCAGTAAGAATTTCTAAATTCAGTAATTTGCGGAAAACGCATTTCGGTGTTCGTCTCATAAACAATAAAAATTATTCAATGTTTAAAAATAGTGCGATGCTTTATTCTCTTTCAGCTTTTATATGGATTTCAAAATGTTTTGATTTGATCTGCACTGAAGAGACATCTTTGTCGAAATGCGCATATATGAATCTAAATTAACAGTCACTTGGTACTGGATTTGGCTTCCTATTTCGATATTTTTGGAAATGAGTACTTTTGCATTATGGCTTTCCATATTATTTGATATTAATGCTGCTGATGAAAGGTTACTCTTTGAAACACGTGTACAACATAACGAAATTTACTGTTTTTTATGCAACTTCGGTATTTTTTGTATTTCAGTATTTTTTATTTAATTTGCCATGGTTGTTGTTAATTACTATAAGATATATCTTGCAACAAACAAAGAAACCTTGCAACTTTTTACGTGGATTAACAGGTGGAAGAATAAGGATGCCCCATGGTGACCTCAAGATGAATAAAATCGTCAAATTGCAAATACATCAGCTCGGAACGTTTCAATTGTGTTTGTAAATATATTGTTATGTTCTTATATAAAGAAGGTAATTGTATTTATAAATATCTGGCAATGTTAAAGGAATATCAAAATGCCCAAAAGGCATCGAAAAAGAAAAACATAATACTAAACACCTACAATGACCGAATATTCACTTTTTTCCAATAGTCAACTTTCCTTTTCGTTGTAGCAACATTCCAAAAGCACCAGCATATGGAGTTTACATCTCACAACTTATTCGCTACTCAAGGGGGGCTTGTGGTTACAGTGACTTCCTTGATAGAGCTCAGTTGCTTACAAATAGACTTCTTAAGCAAGGGTACGTTACAAAAAACTTAAAGTCATCACTACAGAAGTTTTACGGTCGACATCACAATCTTGTGGATCGCTATGGGATATCTTTTTCTCAGATGACAGCAGATCTTTCCCTCTACAACTAAAGTTTGTTTTTCCTCTATCGGATTCGACTTTACTACCGGAGTTGACATGTTCAACACGGCGGGTGTCTTATAAGAAGCAGGGGATGCCTACTCTACCGGTACACCTGATCTCACCCATGGTTTTTATTGGGTCTGTGTTGTTCATCTGTATGTGTGTCTTCATTTTTTTGTCCCGTACTCAAGTGGCGTCCTTGTTTCTTAGTGTTTCTGATTTTGCCATTGTCCATGGATTGTTCGTTCTTTTGATTGATGGTTCGGTTCTCACTTACAGTACAATCACAGGCCAAAACTAACAATGGAACTGCATAAGAAAACCATAAATGAAAGAATAAAGACAAACATATATAACAATAGGAGTTCGGGGTAGACGGACATGATAATGGATATAGCAGATGCTATAGGTACGGTTTATCCGTTTAACGGGTGCTCAGGGCCCCCCCTTTCTCTGTCCGTTTCAAAATAGTATAACAAACATACGAAAAAAAAACCATTATTATATAGTGGACGGTGAAAGATTGAAATTTCTCAGTGAAATAAAAGTGATAATTAACTGTGAATTTTTTTTCCATAATTTCACTCTAGGAAGTGACGTCACAATAGACGTCTCAGCGGATAACATGGAAAACGTAGTTCATGAAAAGAATCTTAAATTAAACTATTAAATATGAGAGAACTGATCTATATAATAAAAGCAATAACTAAACCTAGATTCTGATTATCGAAAATATTCAACTCATGATAGAAAAACACCGTTATTCACTAATGCGCTGCCAAAAATTCGCGGCCAAATTAAATTTGCGGAAAACGCATTTCGGTGTTCGTCTCATAAACAATAAAAATTATTCAATGTTTAAAAATAGTGCGATGCTTTATTCTCTTTCAGCTTTTATATGGATTTCAAAATGTTTTGATTTGATCTGCACTGAAGAGACATCTTTGTCGAAATGCGCATATATGAATCTAAATTAACAGTAACTTGGTACTGGATCTGGCTTCCTATTTCGATATTTTTGGAAATGAGTACTTTTGCATTATGGCTTTCCATATTATTTGATATTAATGCTGCTGATGAAAGGTTACTCTTTGAAACACGTGTACAACATAACGAAATTTACTGTTTTTTATGCAACTTCGGTATTTTTTGTATTTCAGTATTTTTTATTTAATTTGCCATGGTTGTTGTTAATTGCTATAAGATATATCTTGCAACAAACAAAGAAACCTTGCAACTTTTTACGTGGATTAATTGAAAATGTGTAATTCAAAGCTTTCCAGCGACGGGAAATCTTTCTATAGACTGATTTTAACCACAGTTTCTCTGTTTAAAAATTCCCACAACAAAAACTTTTCATCACGGAAGACAACATTAATACAGTACTTTTAGAAAAAAGAGTTTAAGACGGGAGTTGAATAAAAATAAACCGGAAAACTGAGATGTTCTTTCGAAGTCAAACTTAAATAAAGGGAAGTAATTCGCCCAAAAGGGGCGTGGTCACATGATTTTATCTCATGCATAAAATGCCCCCGATTCTTCCTTATGAAAAGTAACAAATTACCGGTTTTAAGGTGTTATGCTGTAAATCAAATTCTCCAAATGGCAATTTCGACAACTTTATTAAAAAAGGATGTCTGATTTGTAAAAAAAAATCTTGCACCCACCAAATAACACATAAATTAGATTGTCCACCTTGTTTTTATATTTTATGTACCAAATGAATGTCGTTTATTTTCAGAATGCTATAATGCTAAACAATATTGTGATCTTTTGTAGTCTTTATTTACAGGGTTTATATCCAAATACTGCTGCACGGATTCTTCTTTTCAATTTTAAAGATGAAGCACACAAGATCACAGAATTACAAATTATTGGAAATATTCCTGGATTTCGTCCGCATGGATTATCTGTCTGGACGGACCCTCAATCAGGTAATTTAGGGTAATAACAAAATTAATGAACAATATTATCTGGAGCTGTTAATCTAAAGGGCGAAAGACAAAAGCATGCATCAGCAGCTAAAATATACCAACAAATAAAGCATAATGCTACCATTTTTTTCATGAACAGAAAATATTGAATATTTGAATATAATTTGTAAGGAAGTTAGCTATGGTCGAATTTCGAACAAAAGTATATTTTTCAATGCCCGATCCATTGCTTTGATGACTATAATTTCGGAGATATTTATAACATAATCATATATCTCCGCTTCAGTAAAAAAATGGAAGGAGGCAATGATATATGTTTTATTCCCCTTCACGAAATTTTACACGAATTCCTACGTATCTTTAAAATTCATAAGATTCGTGAAACAAACACGAATCCTTGAAAATAAAACACATTACCGAGTGATTTTCGATCTCTTTACGATTAGTTGCGAGTTTGAAGGATCACTAAACGATTTATGGATGAATGCGATGGGGTCTGATTAATAACTTACGAATTGTTACGAATAAATATGAGCAAAAAAATAAAATACGAATGCATACCAATTACCTATGAATTCTTGCCAGCACGATAATAATTATAACGATTTGATTCCATCTTTCACGGATAATTAACGAGTTTTTACAAATATATGATATTTTGTTTCGAGTGTTTTGCAAACTGCAATTTCGGGTAACATTTACTCGTTTGAATTTTATACTAAATAACCTCATTCAGTTTCGAGGAGACGAGATATGTCCTACTAGAAAAAAGAACATTTCTCAACTTTTCTCCCACAGGCACGAAGAACCAGAGAAAATTGACATAAGCATAACCTTTTCATCCCCCTTTTAGAAAGTTGACCACTCCGATTGAAATTTTACTATGTATCGCCTCGTAAATATTCAATACTTTCATTTATTTGGAAAGCACTGTTAAAGCAATTCATACGAATTCGTAAAATAATCGATAAATATTCATGGACATTCGTGTACAAAAGTCCTTACACGAATCGACACAAATATCTGAGAATGTCTACGATTTATTTAGGAATGTCAGCGACTAAAATACGGATGCTTGCAAACAACCCCGATCATTCGTAAGGATTAGTATTAGAAATTCGTGTATCTGAAGGGGGTATAGCATGAAACTGTTTTCAATGTATTTAGGCATTATAACAGTAATGGTTGTAAGTCATGGTGAAAAAGAATCTGTGGAAATATTTGAATACACAAGAGGAACTACTGTACTTAAACACATTAGATCTGTTTTGACCGGAGGTATAAGGTAGTATTATTTTCTTATACTTTTTTAGAGATTTGTTTTGTCAAATTTGTTCAAATGATCATGCATATTTTTACAAGTTGTGAATAAAAGACCGAGTATTGACTGTACGTATTGACCTGATATTGAATTAGATCAGTTAAATGATTGATAAAGGTCGAATTTACCTTTTGTGTTGATATTTATATAAGGTATTAAAAATGGGTCATTTTTAGTAAATTCGGTATTGTGTTATTTGATGAAAAAGAAAGTTTTCTTGTTTATGATTAGTTAGACTATATGTAATAATCAGAGAAAGATTCAGTTCCAGGACTCTCACTGGAACACACAAGTACAAACAATACCAACAAATCAACAAGCGCTATTCTCACATACTTAATTATCAGTATGTGTCTATTTCTAGTTCAAATAGTTGGAAATATATTTGATCCATGGTTGTAAGTTTCATACCGTTTTCTTATAAATTTATAAGATATTTATTTGTCTAAGTAGCTAAAATAATAAAATTTGAAACAAATAGAAATTAATAAACAAAAATTGCAGCCTACTGAATTTTGTCAATGTAAAAATGTATTGACATGAAAAAAATATATTGATTTCATGTTTAGAATTTCAAACCACTGAAAGTGCAAGAACGATAACTCTCAAACACTGTACGGTAAGATTTTAATCGACAAAGCATCTAGAGTGAACTATTGGTATCTTTCTTAGGATGTCTGAGATTTCAAAATAATTAGATAAAAGGATAACAGCAAACACCGAAATGGCCAAACATAACGATCACAGACCTTAATCCAGTAATTGAGCAGTAATATGTCCACATCTCCGGCATATGGCGTGTACATTTCACAAATCATTCGCTGTTGCCGTGTCTGTAGTTTTAACAGCGATTTTGTCAACAGAGCGAAATTATTGTCTGAAAAACTTATACATCAATGGTATGTTCAGTCACTGTTGCACTACATAAGTTTTACGGTCGTCACCACGATTTGACAGACCGTTACAATGCTTCTATTTCACAAATGAGAACAGATATCTTTGGGTAAATCCAAAGTTTGAGTTTGTTACCGGACTGTCTAACACCGACTGTGATAAAACCGGACTTTTATTTGGTGCAGCAGTGTGACGGGTGCCACTTGTGGAGCAGATCATGCTTACCCTTCCGGAACACCTGATGATACTCCCGGTTTTCAATGGGAGTTCACACTGTCAGTGCTTTAGTTTTTTGTGTTGTCTTGTATATTACACTGTAATCCTTTAGTTTTGTCTCCGTTGTTGATGTATGTGGTACCGATTAGTCCTGGTTGCTGTCCAATTACTCAATAGATTATTAAAAGCTTTTCAAACTTAAACCATGTTACTGTTTGAGGGTTAGAGAAGTACCAAATGCCATGGATCTTAATTGGTTTTGTCTCCGGATTAGAAAATTACATTAACCAATCGGCCCCAAACAGATCTTTCAATATCATATTCTAGCTTGCTGTGTGGCGCGTGCCATGGGTGGAGCAGACTATGCTTACCCTTCCGGAGCACCTGATGATACCTAAGTTTTTATAGGGGTTCACACTGCTAATGCTTTAGTTGTGTAGCGTTCTTGTTCATTTTTGTTTATTTGTGTCGCCTTCGTCATACTGTCTCAATTCGTGTTGGATGTGAATTAACGTGATTTTTGATTTATAATTTTAGAATTTTCCCTTTCCTCCTTCTTGCTTCGGTATTCATTTGCCGATGTATCCACATGAGTACGGCAAAAGAAAACACAAATTAAAGAAAAAAAAAACAAACGTGAACAAAGATAAAAACTCTTGATAGCCGGCACTAGCAAATGCCACCGGTTTACAGATACCCAAACCTTCCCTTTCTCCATCCAATTTCTCTTTCATTTACAAAGGTGTTTGATTATTTTCACGTATTTACCAAAATATCAAATCCATTATCATAAGTCACTTGCACTAGCGCAAGATTGGTTAAAAATAATGACAAGCTAGAATTATTAGAAAATACTACAGAATCACTTTCATCGGTCAAATGAAATAATGATGCAACAATCTGCCCTCGCAAAACAAGTGGTTGTTCAGATTTGGAAATTAAATACAATATCTTGAACACTTCCCTTGGCACATGAAAGGTGAAAGAATAACGTGTATATTAGAATAGGTCATTTTACAGAATATAATGTTACAATTAACAAGTATTGAAAAGGATCAACAATATTCTTATAGATTTAACGATGTTCTAGCAATGAGCAAAGATTCTTTCTATGGGACAAATGATGTAGAAAATCCTTTTGGTAGCTATATGTCATTCAACGAGCTTTTTGGAGTGAAACCACTTGGAAAAATTTGGTATTTCAATGGACAAAATATGGAGTTGGTAGAGTCCGGATTACTTTTTCCTAACGGGATAAATATTTCACCAGACAAAAGGTATGATTTATCTCAAATTTTATTAAATTGACCTGGCATTCCCTAGAGTATAATACGATATGTCTTTATGCTTAATTTAAATGTTGATTGTCAAATAGACAACAAAAACGTTAGTGGCATATTCTATGACACTCTCCTAATATGTTAAATCAACAAAACAGCGACAGTAGAATACCGAAGGAAGAAGGGAAATGATGATGTCCAAAGAATAGCTAGTGCACAATGGCAATATCTACTGAACATTCTGTGAAAGTTTCATTTAATTTCAGAGGAGTTGTCGCCAGCCACAACATGGGTATCCCTATGATGCACGGAATAACGAACGGCTGGCATGATCACTATATTCCGCCCGCTTAAGCGGGATAAATAATAAGGCAGTCATAGTATGAACTCCCATGAAATCCGAGAGTGACATCAGGTGATACGGAAGGATATCATGTCCTGCTCTGCTAGCGTCATCCGTCACACTATCAGTCAATCCAGGGTTGAGTCAAATCCGTGAAGACGTGAAATCTAGCTGAAATCTAGTTGAAAATGAACAAACAAATAACAATTAGAAAATATTAGGCTTGAAGCATGGCGAAAAATAAATTTTCAAAATGGGACAAGGTAAATAATGACATTAAAACTAACAAAATTTACCGAATATTTAGTTCAAAACAACAACAACAAAATGACTCTTTCCTCATACAGGAAATGTTGTATTCATGTTACTAGTATGCTGTAACTGATTTAGCAAGAAATCGACATTTCTCAGTCCATCTAGAGTTTATCATCCAATCAAAAGCATTTAAAACTTAATTTTTTATAGGAAGAGTAAAGAGTTTTTTTTCAGTTAAGATATCCAGACTTTGCTAGTCCCCTTTTAACACGTTTGTGTCCTTGGCACACCTTTTATTTTGTTTTTGTTATATCTGTTGTCTTTACTTGTGTGCCATCCTCGGTGAAATCGACAATGAAAGGATATGGGGTAAATATAAATGCCATGTTTGTTTGGTCATTTAAAGTTTCCCCTATCACTTTTTGTTGAAGTAGTTTAACTGGTGTATTCAATTACTCTATTATTGTGGTGATTCAAACTGTTAATTAAGCTCTGTGGCGTTCTTATTTTTATATGGGTTTGTCTGTATCATGTTGTCTCCATTTGTGTTCCATCTGAATTGCCGGGGTTTTTTTTGTTTTTTTTTTCTTTTTTGTTTCAATTTTGACTCTAGATTCTCCGTTTCTACTTTTTTGCGTCGATATTCGTTTAACTGATGTAATAGCTTTTTGTCATGCATTCTGTAAATCTTAAAATTTATTTTTTCCTGCATAAGTTACTTTAACTTAATGAGGTTCGCTCCTCATGTTTTGTATTTTTTGTCAGATTTTTGGAATCCTTGGGTTTAATCCATTTAAAAGCATTATAATTTTTTGCCCATCGACCCCCTTATTTTTTCCAATAATTTAATTTTATACATCTTTGTAAACATTCTTTAAAAATTCTATTGAAGTTCATTTATTCTGTCACATTCATTTATGGTCAAACCTTGCTAATGTTAATCCTATGAAAAATCAGAAGAGTTCAGTTTCCCGCAAAATTTTCTATCACTTAAATCTCTAAAATTAGATCATCAACCAATAAATTATTTTCACTTAAATTACTTCTTTTTTAATTTTCTAACAAAAAATCATGTTTATTCGAAATTCTATTTATTTTCAAATGGAGTAGCGAATCCCCGTAAAGAGTTTAATTCATACTTTATTTTTAGCCATTCACCACACATAGGGGGAAGGTTTGGATCCAAGAAAACGAGTTGAACCCCACCGCAAATTTTGCGCCTGTCCCAAAATACAAAAATACCAAAGTTGCAAAAATGAACAGTAAATGTAGTTATGCTGTACACGTGTTTCAAGGAGTAACCTCTCATCAGCAGCATTAAAATCAAATAATATGGAAAGCCATAATAAAAAATTGTAAACAAAGAAGTACTCATTACCAAAAATATCGAAATAGGAAGCCAAATCCAGTACTTAGGACATCCACCGAGTGCCATACACGGAATGAAGCCGTTGTATTTCTAAAGGGTTAGAATTTTGATAAAACGGTAAATTTCTTTAAATTGCTAGGTAAATTTTCGTGCCAGACAAGTCTGACTATTGGACTGGTGAATACCCTCGGGGACCTTTGGTCCACCAGTAATGGCATCGGTTACATGGTTTCAAAATACAAAAATACCAAAGTTGCAAAAATGAACAGTAAATTTATTTACGCTGTATACGTGTTTCAAGGAGTAACCTCTCATCAGCAGCATTAAAATCAAATAATATGGAAAGCCATAATCAAAAAGTTGTAAACAAAGAAGTACTCATTACCAAAAATATCGAAATAGGAAGCCAAATCCAGTACTAAGGACATCCACCGAGTGCCATACACGGAATGAAGCCGTAGTATTATCCCAAGTCAGGAATATGTTGGTCATTGGCTTGTCCTTGTCTTCTTATAAAATTTTAGTTTCTTGATATTTGGGTTATTAGATGTGGTTTGTTTCCATTGATTTATTGACTTTTTTACCTTTTCGGGACCATGTAGGGCTTACTATATGGTATGAGGTTCCTCACTGTGTTGAAGACCATATGGTGACCCCTAGATGTTTTGTTTTTGGATCGTTTTAACCTGGATATGGGATGTTGTCTCCTTGACATTTACCCCATTTCCTTTCTTTTTCATATTTATGTTTGATTTGTTATAATTTTACCCTAAGACAATTATGGGTATTTCTTAAATATATATACGTTTGTTTGTATGTTTGCATTACGATATTATTGAAGTTGCATCGTTTTTTGCCTACTGTTATATCAGTTTTCTTAATTCTGGTAAGTTATTAATATTATGTATATAGTTTGTAGTTTTTATATATGTTTGTCTTATAAAATGATATTAAACAGAAAAGACAGCAAGAAACACATACAATGGCAAACCACAGGCCACAATCTACAACTGCACAAGAAAAACACAAGAAGAAGGCAAAAAAAAAAAATAAAATAAAATAAAAAAAACAAAAATAAAATAAAAAACGTTAACAAGGATATGATCTAGGGAAAGCGGTACGTCGTACCTGCACTATCAAAGTCAAATGTTGGGATAGACCGGTTTATTGGTACCCAAACGTAGTCCTTCTTTATCCCGTTTACCTACAGTGTTATTTACACACGAATAAAATATCCACGTAAATTCGGTCACCTTTGTACTTTAAATTGAAACGAAAAAATGGTGCAAAATGAATTTTAAACATATTTTTTTCTAAATCTTAAAACATAAAATCCAGGAAATTAAACTATCTAGAATGCTGTACAAGAAAATTTCACAATTTATAAAAAGTATAGAAATAGCGAAATTAAAGAAAGACAATAAAATATAATTTGCAAACACAGTATAACAGTAAACACCTATTATGGCCGAAAACTACAATTACATGCCACTATTCACAAGCGAAATGCAATTCAAAAATTGCCCTGTCTTGTCTGTTTTCTAGTTAGTTCACTTTGTGTCTATGGGAGTCTAGGATTATGTTTATTTCGCTGAACTTGATTACTCTTTATTTAGGGGCCAACTCCGACCTGCCGTTGGGTGAAGGGTTTCCTCACCGTTCATTGAAGATCTTATGGTGGCTTTGAGTTGTTATTACTCCCCTTTGGGTCGTTGTCTCTTTGACACATTCCCCATTTCCCTTCTTTTTTCTATTACTAATCCGTTGAACAAACTTATTCATAAAGGATATAAATACAGCATTGTTGTTAAATCTTTACTTCTGGTTTTTGTTGGCAAAAATATTGATCATCTCCTAAATACTTTACACCATAACTAAATTTTTCATATTGTCAGTATTTGGCATTGAACAATATCATGTTCCACTTTCATAATTGATGATGTTGTTATGCCAAATCTATTTAGAAGTATTTCAATTAAAGTTTCATATGTAAGAAGGCTTGATATCCTAGTCAACGGAAATTATGTCCTTAGCTAGCTGTCAGTAACTGCGAGCATTTGTACTCGTCTTGATAAGTTGGACTTTTTTTTAGTTTGATTTTTACTGTGAGTCTTTTAGTGTATTTATTTTTTAGCCATTCACCACACATAGGGGATACTTTGGATCCAAGAAAACGAGTTTAACACCACCGCCTGTCCCAAGTCAGAAATATGTTGGTCATTGGCTTGTCCTTGTCTTCTTATGAAATTTTAGTTTCTTGATATTTGGGTTATTGGGTGTGGTTTGTTTCTATTGATTTATTCACTTTTTTTTACCTTTTTCGGGCCATTTATGGCTTGCTATATGTTGTGAGGCTCCTCACTGCGTTGAAGACCGTACGGTGACCCCCTAGATGATTTGTTTTGGGTCGTTTTAACATGGATATGGGATGTTTTCTCCTTGACATTTACCCCATTTCCTTTTTTTTTCATATGCAATAGAAAAAAAACAAGAGACAAACATAAACGATAGGAACTCGGGATAGCCGGGCTTGGTACAGGCACTAACAAAAGCCAGCGGTAGGGTTAAACCAGTCTATTGGTACCCAAACCTACCCTTTCTGTATCCTGTTTCCCTAAAGTATAATAAACATACGAATAAAACCCAATACAGGTAGACTTCTAAATCTATGACCACTAATAATATTACAAAACGAAAAGATGGGTCTAAGATTGCTCGCCGCTCAACTGTCGGCTAGCTCAAGGAACATAGTCTGCTGGTAATACACTGAAGCACTACAGAAGAACAACCAAACTCAAAACTCCCCGAAGCGCTAGGTAAAGAGTCGTCATGTATTTCAGTAGACATCGGCAGTATCAGTGAGAGGCGAGAATGTATGTAAAATCTTCAAATCACTGGAATCCAAAGCCAGTTTAAAGGATTTGTGTAAAATATGTCGTCGATATCCACTATTATGTAAAGAATGTAAGTTACATCCCAGTCTTTATTGATTATTCATCAGTTTTTGACAGTTTTTTACAATATTTCCATAAAATCGTGGATGAGAAATGTCCTTTGTACTTAACTGTTTGTGAGTCTCAAATGTTAATATCTTCTGTAAAACTTCTGAAAAGTATTTAATTGTTTATGAAATCTGTAACCTTGTTGTAAAAGTTTGGATGTGAGAGTAAGGTTATGCTCATTTAAATTATCAAGGGCAGAAAAAACACGAGCGAATCGTACAAGTTGAGATATACACCCCGTAGGATTTAGCTAGGGGAACGTCATGAAAAATAGAAAAATGCAGAAGTATAGAAACAGAAAGTATATAAATAGTAACATTGAAGGAAGAATTTAAAATATATTGAATTGATTTTATAGAATATAAAATGAAAATGTAGAAGTATAGAAATGGACATTGAAAACAATGAAATTTAAATAAACTTGCATTTACTCCATATCCTTTTATTCACCAATTGCATGGATTCTTTCATTGTTGCGGTGACATATTTGCCCTATTGAGCATATGGTCAAAGTATTGATATTCAAGCTTTGTATCTTATTCTTTCACTTAATATCCTTTAATTCGGTTTGTCCTATTATTACAGATACATATATGTATCAGAATTTGGCAGCAAAAACATTTTGACTTATGAAAGAACTAACAACGGCAGACTTCGTCTAATACAGGTAAATAATGAGCAGACATTAATTTTCTTTTGCCGTTCTATGATCTTATTTTTGTAGGTATATTATGTTTAAATTTATTGTCAAATACAAGTCTACAATTCAGCATTTCAACTGGATTTTGTTTGTCCAGAAATCCACGATTTTGTGAAGATAGTGTAGCTACAAAATTGAGATTTTTCTTATATTACACTGTACATTTTGTTCCTTTACTGCACGATTTGTTTGACATTCACTCAGGGCCCACAAACCTCTGCTCAATAAATACTGGCATTATAGTGATATTTACTCCATATTCCTTTATTTGTTCATGAAATATAACACGCACACACACACACACACACAAAACCTGTTACGAATTTGAACTGCATTCTTGTGTCAATCAAAATTGAATCGCATACAACATTTAGAATATATTTTTGTTATCTCCATAATTTGCACAAAAATTTAATAGTCAATACAGAAAGGGACTTGAATTCTATTTAATAAGGAGCAACATATTTGCAAATGATATATTTTCAGGCAAAGACATGTAATGATTATATTCTGTTGTCAGATCACGTAATGCAAAAAATTTGATTCTGTATATGAAAATTGATGTTTTTTTTTTTCAGAGACTTTTTATCGATACTAACCCGGATAATATCGAAATTGATCCAAGAACAGGTGATCTCTGGATTGGCTGTCATCCTCGGATGTATAACTTAATCGAATATAACTTTAAGTACTTTGGAAAATCAATAGCTCCTTCACAGGTAAGTACAGGTAATTAAGTACTTTGGAAAATTAATTGCTCCATCACAGGTAAGTACTTGTAATTAAGTACTTTGGAAAATCAATAGCTCATTCACAGGTAGGTACGGACAATTAAGTACTTTGGAAAATCAATAGCTCCTTCACAGGTAAGTACGGGTAATTAAGTACTTTGGGAAATCAATAGCCCCTTCACATGTGAGTACAGGTAATATCATTTCTACAATTAATAATTGTATTTCAGATGACTTCCTCGGTAGCTGATCAGGAAGAAAAGAATATGTGCCTCGTTATAGGTAGCACGGTAGTATTTATTTTCCCATTGCCGACAAAAGTAAGGTTTTGCAATATTTGGCTACTTTCTAAATTTGATGGGGGTTCAAAAACTGCAGTTATCTGGAGATCTTTCATACAAGATTTAAAAAATAAATGAAAAAAACATCATCATGCCCGTCTTGATTTTGAGCTAGTTCCAGTTGAAGGAGGTAACCTCTGAATTTATCCTTTGCCGCAGTGAAAAGACTAAATATTAAAAGACCCATGAAAAATTTATTGTTATACTTATTGAAAACCTCTTCCTATATTTAAGCATAATATATGTATAAAAGCTTTCTGTTATACCATACATTTATGACCAATCACATGCTTTAGTATAGTCAGCTGAGTAAGGTACACAATTGGGCAACCTAATGCCATGAAATAAATACTACCGTGCCATCTTAAAGAATAAATTCGGTAACATCTGTTTTATTACCTTTTATAGGTGCTAATGCATAATATGTGCGATTTTGCATTAATCGGAAAATCTTAACAAAAGGGAATTACTATAATTACTCTTTATTACTATACGTCCTCTCATTAAATTCAAATAAATGTGTTGATATGTTTTAAACGACAAATTAGGGGATTTTGCATTTATAAGAAAAAGCCTATAAAATATCAATTGATGCAAAACAGCAGTTGCCTTACTGCAAACATTCGAATATCTTTTTAAGTGTATATAACAATATAGATGTAGTTATAGCATTACTTTCCTGATTTTTAATTGTCCCTTTAGATTGTTTTTGCGTTTCTGGAGCACCTGTTGTCAATCTGTTGTGTTTTTAGTGCACACTGGTAGTGCTTTAGTTTGGATGTCATTTTTGTGGTGTTCGTGTGTTTCTGCGTGCGCAGTGTCTTTTGTCTTCAGCTGTTCTAGTTATTGCTTTATCTCTAGACTTTGATATTATGTAATCTTGAGCTCTATTCCTTCGGTATGATACTGCCATTGTTTTGCTTTTGCCTAGATATAAGATAATTGTACGTGACTTAGTTTGAATGCTATGTTTTTGTAGATGTTGAATAAGCGTTTTGTTTTCTGTATTGTCATTTTTTTTCCAAAGTCTCTGGACTTTGATATTTGCAGTGCGTCTATTTTTCCTTTTGCATTTTTCTGTCGTTATTAGTCACTGAACATTGGAATTGTATTGCATAAAACAAATCAAAGTGGGATTTAAGAAGTTTTCTGTGAAAGTGTACTATTTTATGAATATGCTATTACGAAATCACTGAGGTTACTGCAAATTAAATACTGTCTCTTATCATTTCAACAACTCATGTCTCTTCAGTGCAGATAAAATCAAAGCAACTTGAAACCAAAAACGAAATTGAAAGATGTATAAGAGCTAATAGGGCACAAACAACGTAGGGTCTAACTTGGAAGTCAATATCAGCTAAGGACAGAGATGTATGCTGTGCAATTCAAGTTCTGTTGATTGTTTATTTTTCAGGTTCTGAAGATTAAAACAGTGATGGGACTGACTACATCAGACATTACAGAAGTATTCCTAGATGACGGAAAATTTTTGTCCGCTTCATCCGTGGCTACTTATTATGGGAATCGTTTAATTATTGGCTCTGTGGGTTCACAGCTTGTCTTATGTGATGTTTTGTGAACAAAATTTTATGCACTTTACTTTAAATAAATGGATTGACAATATTTTCTTAATTAACCATAAATATTGTAATCACTACTGTCCATGTGCGAATCGAGAAATTCGTTATTCATGTAACCCAGCGATCTTTATTCATGTTCCTCGAGGTATTATGGGTAAAATGTTAGACGAAATAGAATAGTTTGATGGAACTAGGGTAGTTATGTTGACTTTTAATTAGTTTTGCAATTTGTAGGTTACCTGAAAACGTGTGTAGATAAATTATCTAACCTCTGTACTTAAATAATTGATGTTCAACATCGAACAACGAAGATTTTCAATATTTATGAATAAGTGTGATTTATGAATAAGTGTGATTAAAGACTGTCCGTTGTTCAAAATTGATAAAAATAAGTAGTAATAGCCAGTATCCAGAGTTGATTACCATATGCCTATGCTTTTTTGACACTGCAATGCTCTACTTCCATATATTTTGCACAGAAGATGCGACTTTATTCATGTCAATGCTACTTTCAATTCATGTTATTTTCGCAATTGCTACTTTAAAATATCAAATAATTAAATAAAAAACTAATTCAAATAAGAATGACTATTTCACAGATTTATGTCATTCTTTATTCTTTTTTATGCATTTGCTAAGATTAATAGACAATATTATATCTGTCTATCTTTCATTTATTATGCTGAATGTTTTTTCCCGCTTTTGGAGTACTAATTCTGCTTTCATTCGATACCCGACCAGATTCTCTGGTAAGACTTTACACAGGCTGTCTATCAATTCAAAAGTATATAAGCTTAATACATGTTTACAATAAATATTACTTCCAACAGAACATTTTATAGCCATATATGAAATTTCTAGCCCATATGCAATTTTCGTTTGACAGCCAACATCCGATCGTGCATCTTGTTGACTTATGCCGAATTACCCTTGTACGTGTATGTACGTTCATCTGTCTGTCCGAACGTCATGCCGTTCGTTCCTATATCTACAAGTAATTCATGTCGCATTCTTAACTACGGATGGGTTTCATTTCAAACAGTTATATATCCTTATAAACAGTTATATATCTTTATCAACAATAAAAGCGTTGTTCCATTGCTGTGTTTTACCATGTATTTGTAGAGATTTTGTCTCATTTGCATTTACTCCATATCCCTTCATTGTTAATTTATGTTTTAGATGCATTTTTTAGCGGGGAACTTCCTGTTGGACGTAATATCAGGAATAAGAAACAAATTGTGGTGTGGCATAAAATTGTTTGAAGCACTTTCTCACCCCAATTGTACATATGAGATTGTTAGCAATTTCTAGATAAAAATTTGTGTTGAACCTAATATTGTAACTCAATTCAGTTGTCCTTATGTAGTGTAGCATTGCCTTTTCGCCTCATTTTTCAACCGTCTTATAGAGAGATTTTGTATACAGCTTCGACGTAAAACTATTGATTCTCCTATAACTAATGATCAAATTCATACTGTAATTAAATAATAGTTGACAAATAAAGCATCTTGCGTGTATATTACAACAAATGAATATCTTAAGTATACGTCTATATTTTAATGCCTATTTACACTAATTTATTCAATACTGTTTTTAAGGTGGTCCAGGGTACTAAAAAAATCGATAGATTTTTTTATTTTTTTGTGATTGAAAATTAATTAAATGCACTTCAAACTTTTAGTAAAAAATCAATAGGTAATTTACGGTGGTGTAACTGAACAGGTTTTTTTAAATATAAATATAATTAATTTTTTTATATCAAAAATCGATTTTTGACATCAGAAAAGTTATTTTTTTTAATCAGAAATTCGATATTTTCGACATGCTTACCCTTCCGGAGCACCTGATGTCACTCCCGGTTTTCATGGGAGTTCACACTATGAGTGCCTTAGTTCTTAATGTTATCTTTTTATTTCCGTGCATTGTAGCTGTCTCACGTCCTAGTTTTGTCTTTGTTTTATCTGTTACCGTTTTTGCCATGTCTTTGGACTTCGATTTTTGTAGGCATCACTTCCCTTGTTCCTTCGGTATTCTACTGCCGTTGTTTTTTTGATATCGGAAATTTAGAATTTTTTATTCTGAATACATTTCTGATATCAAAAAAAAAATAATTTTCTGATGTCAGAAAATAATGTTTGGTATCAGAAATATAAATCCTATGTTTTTATATCAAAAATATTAATTGATATCAAAAATAAATTTTTTATATCAAAAGATATTTTCTGATATCAGAAGATCCGAATTTTTTATATAATAATCATCAAGTTTCTGATACCATAAAATCGAATTTCTGATATCAAAAATGAATTTCTGATATCAGAAAAAAAGTTTTTATTTATGACGTCAAAAATCATTTTAATAATATCCAAAATGAATTTTTGATATCAGAAAATATTTTTTATATCAAACATCAAATATCAGACAGTTTTCTATGCAACATCGATATTTTTTGTATTTGAACCATTGGGCCGATACCACTGCTGGTGGACCAGAGGTCCCCGAGGGGGTTCACAAGTCCGATAGTCAAACTTGTCTGACATGGAAATTTTACCTTGCGTGTTATACAAATTTATTTTTTTTATCCAAATTCTAACCACTTAAAAATACTGAGGCTTCATTCAGTGTATGTCACTCGGTAGATGTCCTTGGTACTGGATTTGGCTTCCTTTTTCGATTTTTTTTGGTAATATGTACTTCTTTTGTGACAACTTTTCGATTATGGCTTTCCATATTATTTGATATAAATGCTGCTGATGAGAGGCAACTCCTTGAAACACGTGTACAGCATAAGGGACCGACCATTTAACTTGAAGGGGGGGGGGGGGGGGGC